>JAPMNZ010922296.1:0-30239 GCA_029875035.1 Pomatoschistus microps
TCTCTGCATATCCTGGTTAGAATCTGTTAACAATGAGGTCACTCACAGGATTACTGTTATATATTCAATATGAACGTTTTATTCATTAGAATAGATAATGGTGTGTTGTACCATTACAGTTATTACATAATCATTACATCAATGCAATAACAAGTTACTGCTCCATTACAATAGGACACCATATTCCAGTTACATTAGAATAGGGCATCTTAAAAGTATAATTATGTGAAGTTGTAATTTTATAAAATTACCAGATAGAGTGGACTGGCAGTAAGCCTGTGCCTGCAGCCAGCTCAGAGAAATTACTTCATTAGCCTAATTTGTATGTACCGTAATTGCCCACTCTCAGGAAGGTTGTGAAATGCATTGCTATAGGTGTACGTGCCATTATTGCAAGAAAGTAAGACAATAAGATCACATGTTTTCACTACATGTGGTGTTGTTAAAATGTATACATGTCTGAGATATGACTATTTCAGAGTAGATGGTGAATGGAGTGAAGTTCTGCACTTCAATTTAGTGTTTTTTTATGTTACAAACCGGTAATACCTAAAAGCGAGAACTTTAACTATATAATCAAACTATAGCTTTGTTTTATTGTAGCACAAACTTTGTATGCATTACTTAAGTCCAGTGTGAGTTGAGTGTGCAGCTTCTTTATGTGTCTGCATCTCAGCTTGAGTGAACGCCCAAGGCCAGAGCAGCTGAGCTCTGTACATAGGACTGTAGTGCCCTCTGCTGGACACATGTAGCTCAGGGTACGACGTTTGTAATGTTGAGATACAGAACTCAATATGGTATGTTTAATTATAGTAAGCTAACCTGACTTCACATGAAGACTATGTTATGGTGATTTATAGTTCTACATTCACTGATGTATCCAAATGGGCACTCAACACTGCATTATTTACATCTCATTAGCTCATTCAATAGCATACCAGTTCTGACCAGTTCTGTTAACTTGTTAACACAACCATTGACCAAGTGACTGGTGGAGGCCAACCGGCCTGATTTGTGGCATACAGACCTCAATTATGGTTTCAGTCAAACAGGGACCTGACAGCCCTCAGCAAAGAGCCCCTTGAGAACCCAATTATGGTATAGAGGCAGTCCAGTTTTTTACATACAGGAAAAAAGCAAAGATTTAACTAGTACCCTGGCTAGCTTAGTGAAGTAAGTGTATTAATATGCTACAAATAATGTGTAGAGATAGAGAGGTCAAGATGACCTCAGGTTTCAGTTGAATATTTACTTTTGCCAGTTTGAAAAACATGAAATATAAATATTTAACGTCAGCTTTCAATCTGAGAAAGGTTCTTGACATTATAGAAGGAAAGTAATTCAGACCCATAATCACAGTTTATTGCCTGGGGTTAGCTGCTGCTTGATTTAAAATGTGTAAGGAAACTGTGGGAATGTGTATTCCAATAAGCTAAGCAGGTAAGGGTGTGTGTGTTTCAGTTGTATTTGGGGGGAAGAATGAGCGCAAAACAAACCAGTTTCATCAGGAAGACTCTCTCTTGTAACTATTGATCTATGTTAGCATGACTTACATTGGTTGCTGCAGGTGGAGACCCAGAAGACATAGAATACTGGAGGATGATTTTATTTTGGCATTTAGGCAAAGATGTAATGTCCCCACATCTAACACACAAGTAGATCCTAAGGCTCGTTTATGCTCTATATTTGAGACACAGAAACAGATCAAAGTTTCAAACATATTCCCTGTGTTTTTAGCTTGTCATCATTGTATCACAAAGCTTTGCTGAGCTGTTGATGTGTTGACCACTAGATGATCACAGCGCCACACAAATGCACAACTTCTTCTATCCTGGCTGCCTTGGATATGTGATTCCATGGTAATTAGAACATATATTCAACTCAATGCAGTCTGCATAGCGATTAACTGTACCTTATCCTCTGGAGACTTAAAGTTTATTTCAATCAATAATACATGTTTTTCCAACAGAAATAGTCCTGTAAAAGTTACTTTTTTTACATACTTAAGAACAATAAAATGTAGCCCATTTTTCACTTCTCTGTCTGCAAAGCTCATGTAATAGGCAAATGAATGTGAAAACTAGTAATTGTATGTTTTGAAAGTGAAGTACAGTTCAAAACAAGGACAAGGAGGTTGCCAACATCCTCAGTGGCTTTTGTTGGTTTTTCTTGTTTTCAGAAAAAAATATGTCTCGGTCAGTGGTAGTCAATTTTCTGAATTTTTTTATATTATTCTGTTATTTAGGCTGGCAGTTGACATGTACAGTCTAGTTGTTTTTGTAAGTTTATTTTGGTAGTGAACAGAAGTTTCAAATAGTCAATACTCAATACCATAACACTGGCTGAAAAGATAACGTTGTTATGTTCTGTTCAAGGGTTGTCAAAAGTATCGGGAATCAGATGTATTAATATTTTCTAAAACTAGTATTGAGAAAGTATCAAAAATCCCCTATAGGTCACAATGTGACTTTGAGCAGTATTTGAGTCGAAAACCCATTTAAAAGCACTTTAATGATGTATTATTATGTATGTTGAGAAGAAAACTGCCTGTCCTTTGCATACACATCTTGTGACTTTCAGCTGTGTAGCCTTCCTCTATATAGTTAGTCCCATAAGAGCCAAGTCGGACTCTGATGAGCACAAGGACTGGCCTCCTGCTGGGGCCAAAAGTTAGGACTAGGCAAGGGGAGGCAGCGTTTCAGGTGTATGTCCCAAACATCTGGAACAGTCTTCCTAATGCTGTACGGTAGGCCTCATCTTTAGCATTGTTTAATTCTAATCTGAAAACCGTAACCTGTGGGTATGACTGAGTTTTATATATTGAGTTTTTATTTTAGTCTTTTTTTCCTTCTCTTTTTGTTTTACCTTGTTTTAAAATGTTTGTAAAGGTGTATGATTTTATGTGTAAAGAACTTTGGGTTGCACTGCATGAATTGTGCTTTATAAATACAATTAATTGATTTGATTGACAGTTTAAAAGTAAAAAATTCCACCTCTCGTCAAAAGAAAATAAATTGCTAGTACTGGTATTAAGTATAGAGTTAATGTTTTCATTTAAAATTGAGTTTGTAATATCAATATTGAATCTTTTCGATATTATAGTTTAGTATAATGTGATTGTACACTAGTTCTTGTGTAATAATATCTGTGCACGTTTAAAATAGATGCGGGATATTTAGGTGTAAGCAGTGTTCTCCCTGAATAATGCTTACATCACTAAATCTAGTGGAATATCTTGAAACCGTCTACTCAGCTTTAATTAAATCAGACCTTGAGGTGTGTCAAGCTCTCCAAGCATATGATTTCACCTCTATGTACTGTAAAACTTTACATATATTACATTTACTTTTGGAGTAGATACTGAGCTGCTGAGTAGGGCTATTCTACACTGTATCCACGATTCATTATAACGTTCTGATACTCTAATAAAAAAGTAAAAGGGGCAAGGATCAATCTATTTGTCTTGAGTCATGTACCATGTATGAAATAATTGTGTATCTGAGCTGCAGGCATATACATGGATTTACATTCTAATGCTGCATGCTGACATTTGCTCAAGAAATTAATCATGCATACAGCGCACCATGCATATTCACAGAGTCACTAGGAAACCATTCTGCGGGAGGTTTTCCTGCACGGTATACAAATGCACGCCCACGCAGACTGGAACAAGATTGCATGACTCTCTGAAGGTAGATCATTTACATATATTAAGAGTGACAACTTAGACATGTTGGGTTAGATTAATAGGTTTCTCTTTTTTAGATATTGTTTGTGAATCAGACAAAACTGTAATTCTGAAACTATTAAGAGATTGTGGATTAGTAAAAGATAAATAATGATAAATGAAGAAAAACAGGGAATCCAGGTTGCTGTGTAGGTTGTGTTCATGTGACTTCACATAATTCCAAAGAGCCTATAGTCATCTCCACTCAAAAGGTAAAGTAATGACTGTTTTTTTTGGTCCTGATAAGTGACTGTCAAAAGTCAGATTTCTAGTCTTCTCATCCACATGAAACAAATTAAAATTTGGAAAGACTCGAGACGAAGATTGTATTAAAATATTTTTTTGTCAAGATGCATGAATAAGTACCAGCAGACTTAAATTGAGTTCTATTATATTTATTGATTAGCTTTGGTGGTTAGACCCCGGCAGGAATACTGCATGACGTATGCGGAAGGGAGTTTAATTGAAATTATGAGCTTGCGACCACCCGGGGCCTAGACCCTGGTGGCAAAGAACCTGAGCCAAAGACTTGACATGATACTCTACTGAAGAGGCAGTGATGAGGAGGAGGTGGGTTACTGCTCCAACAGCAACTTGAGCTATAAATGTAGCCGCCATGAAGTGAGACGCACAGGAGTGTTACTGAGGAGCTGAGGCTGACTGCTGTGGAGCTCAGGTACAGGAGTGTAGAGGGAGGAGTTCAGTGTGGTAGGCATGAAATCTCTTTGGTCTTTCAGTCTGAATTTGCGTTTAAGCTTCATTATTGTCACAAAGTTTGACATCTTACATTTCAACCATGATCTAATAATTGTATATTAAAGGTTTCTAGAAGGAGGGCCACTATTCAAAAAACAGGTTGGCCGGTTGGCTGGTGTAAAATGTTTTCAGTCATGACTCATGAGAATAATATGGTGGGTTTGTGAATCTAATCACTATCAAATGTGGTATTTTTGTTTGTTTTCAAATTTGCTTTCTCATAGACTTGTGCTGGCCCCTGGCCGCCAATTGACATAGAATTCTGGAACATAGAACCTATTATTCTGGATTCAAGAGCTCAAGGGGTTCATTGATGCAAGCTGTGCTAGTTGATAAACATGTCCTTTGATGGTTCACAGGCCGACAATGTATCCATGTAAATGATCCAGTGTAAGTGAATGCTTAGGTGTTTTTTCAAAACATAATGCAACTTAAAAATTCCAACTGTAGAGAAATATTATAGGACAAAATAATCACATCTACATCACACTATTAGCCCTACACGTCTGTCTCCTATTGTGTGTAGATTTGAAACATTTCCACAATTGTACTGTATGTGAAACTGCACAGTTTGTCCACTTGGTGTAGCTGTAGGTCTACAATTGAGCAGTTGTGGCCTGCTAAGGTGTGCTGGCACTGGAAGAGTGTTTTCACAAATGGTACCTGTTTCATCAATACTACAGTGTGTTGTAGAAATGTTTCACTCAATATATTCACGCTACCTGAAGCGGTGAGCGGATTCTTCTTCACTGCTCCACTTGCGTTAGATTTTCACCTTTACACACCTGTGAGCCAGGATCAATGTGAGCCATGCAGGCAGTTATCTGCTCTGCTGCAGAAGATGGGGATAAGTGCCTTGAGACACAGAGGATGTCCAACACTTCTGAAGGTTTGACAAGTTCTACTCAAACGACCTAAACCATGATTTGTTTGGTAAAACTATGTATTTTCTTGTGAGGCAAAAACTGGGTGTGCAACCTTGTGTTAGTGATGATAATTTGAATTGCATCACACAAGAAGAACACTTGGAATTATGTTTGCATTTGAAAAATATATCACAAAAAACTTTCATGTGTGCAATGTATGAAATTACATTTCATAGATTGCAGAGGTGATTTATACGTTACACTTATTAAAGGCGTGAGTGTGTAATAGAACTCACATTTTTCTATGGACATGTAGGTGAGTTGGGCAAAAAGTGTCGCTGTTTGGAAAGCGCTCATGATGCCAAATCGTCATTTGGACGGCTCCTAATTGTTGAGTAATTGTCTGATTGTGTGCGCCTGCTGCCTGCAATCTGTGCTAGCAAGCAAATACTTTAATCAGTTTTATATCAAACAGTAGCCTGTAAAAACATGACATTTACAACAGAGTGCCATAAAGCTGTGTAAGCTAATCAATACACACACACACACACACATACACACACACACACACACACACTTACAAATGCACACATAGACACATAGCAAACAAGGAACACGCATGATTTAGGGCCAGCTTCTCTGCATGAGGCCAGTAAAGTCACTACATGCTCCAAGCATCTCTTTGTCTTCTGTTTATGTCAACTAAATGTGAAATTTGCAATTAATTATATATTTTTGTAAGAATTTAATATAATCCTTGCAAAAGCAGCAACAGATGCCAAACAGTTATTGACAGTTGTCCTCTACCTTTATATAACCCAATACTTAGAAAGAAAAGTACACTCTATCTATGTACCTCTAATTACTCTTTAGATGCATGTTATAATGTTATTGACTTATGTGGGATCTGCTCAGGCCTTATAATCAATCAGCCTTGTGTTTAAGTCTATTTGTCAAACAGCAGTTGCTTTCATGTCATTAACTTTTCCTGGCTCGCTATTGGATTAGCAAACACTCTGCAGTGAGCATGTCCTGCATGAGCCCCATCATAAAGTCCTATAGCTAAGCCCTCAATGGTCTGATGAGGAAAGAAACAGGTGACATTATTGCTAACTTCGGGCGACACAGTGGCTGAGTGTGTAGCACTCTTGCCTCTCAGCAAGAAGGTCCTGGGTTCGAATGTCGGTCGGAATGGGGCCTTTGTGAGTGGAGGTCGCATGTTCCCCACATGTCTGCGTAGGTTTTCTCCGAGTGCTCCGGTTTGAAGCACTTAAACCTTTTTTGGCCGCTTACAGTGCCGTTTTGGATTTTTGTATAGATCAACAGCTGATTAAATGGTTTTATAGCTTATGAATTTGGTTTTGATCACAACTAATTGTTTTAAGAAACCACTAGTGTCACTAGACTTTCCATAAACTGATTAATAATTTACAATCCTATTTTGATATATTATTCTTGCAATGTGCTTGTAATAAATATCAATAAAGAAGCGATTCATAAATAGTTTTATTGATTATAGAATTAATGTGCTAGAGAGCAAATATACCATATATTTTTGTCACAAAAATAGCTTTATTCCTCTTACTAGGAATAACATAATATAAAGAAGTCTTCCTTACAACTGCATCTCGTCACAAACCTCAAATTACCATGATACACTGTGTTCCATCACTGTGCGCACGTTGCCGAGGCCTTCTTGCAAGGCTATGGTGACTGGGCAAAATGACCTGATTTTGATTGTTTATGGCCCACATGCTACCTGTACCAAATCTTAAAATTAACATCTCCATAATCAATCAATACTAACAATGTTGCTGCTATGTGCTCCCAAGTTTTAAGTGTAACACAAGATTTATTTATGAAATAGAATTGTAACTAGAACGAGGAAACATGCTTTTAAAAAGATATCTATGAAACAATAGCAAAACCAATATATATTTATAATGGTGTACGTGTACCAATTAAATGTCTATCCGTTGCTAAATTACTACTCCAGGGATCATCTTTGGAAGCTTTGGATGTTGATTTGACAGTGTCACATATTTAGTTTTGTCAGAATTTAAGACTGAAGTAGTATACAGACACAATGTTGGACAACAACAAAAAATGCAGGAGATCTGGTATTACAATAAATCACAGTACCGTCTGTGTACAAATGGTGATAATCATTTGGCAGATTTTCACATGATCATTTACATAGATATATCGACAGAGAATAATATGGCTCCTAAGACCAAGCCCTATTATATTATATGGTATCCTCTTAGTGACCTCTAAGATTGAAGAAGTACTTTTAATAATATTATAATTTGTTGACAAATCATCAATTATGTAATGCCCTTCTTGATGATTGGCAATTGGCAGTGATTTTCTATGTTTACCCAGACATTTGGATGCTTTGTGATCTGTTTTATATTTAACAAACAATGTTGCTTTTTTACCGTCAAGACATCTGACAAGGGTTCAAGCAATATACAGCAGCAAGTTTCCTGGGACCTGCTGCCTTCCTAGTGTTTATAGTGCAATGTGCACCTCTGCGATAGACACTGACCCTACAATTCCACATCCTCCATCTCTGCTCAGCTCTGTTTCAGCTCCTCCACTCTGGCAATTTTACGCACAGGGGATAAAATCTGGTCAGCATGCGTGCAGCAGCATGAACCTCAGAGTTCACATCGCTCAAAACAAAAAAGACTATATGATATAAAACTATTGTAATATCCTCATTTACAAAGATAATGCTGTCTGTGAGGAATATATATTGATCATATTACTGATAATTTGTGATTTAAGGCACTGGGGCTTTGATATGCAAGCTCAGCGCGTTGTGAGCGCCACCGTTATGTCACTCAAATGCAGAGATATGACTGACTTCTAATGTAATCAATCACAGACAATGTTTCCCTCGTATCAGAGGGAAAACATACAAACTAATGAGAGGATAGATATAAGCGTTCTCATAAAGGACTTTTTTTTTTACAAATTGTACTTTTGGGCATACATTTTTATTACACAAACACGTGGTGTTCACAGCCTTTCCTCTCGGAGCAGGGACCCAAGCAGAAGCACTATGCATAGATCTGCACCAAAAATTTGAGCAAAGACGGGGATGTTGAACTAAAAGTACAAGAATTGGTACCAATATTATTTCTCGTGAAGGTCAAGACACTTCTGATTCTGTGGTAACATGTGCAATATTAGAGACATGTCACATTTGATTCTCTAAATGTAAATTGTGGGTATTATTTCTACACTAAACTATGTGTACAGGTTTGCCTCTGCTGTTCAATGATATTTATTGTTTATTTGTTTGGGACAGCGTCATTTCCATTTGTTGTCCCACAGACTCACACGAACACTCATTCACCCCAAACTATTATACATATTTTTAGTGGTATGATGAAAACCGAAGGACCAGGAGGAAACCAAAGCAGACACAGGGGGACATGCAGATTGGCCCCGTAAGGCCGGGAATTAAACATTGATGAAGTAGCCTAAGAATGTTCCTAACATTTCAACATAAAATACCCTTAAAAATATAGTGAGTGCTATGATGATAACAAATGAGAGACTGAACCACAGCCAAACCAGAGCATCAATCAGTCGCTTTGTCCTGATATGTACACTTTCCTCAGTCCATTTCCCATTAAGATTGTACATATACATACTTGCATGACAAAATTTGTTTTTCAAAAAAACGATCAGCAGAAAGTTCACTTTACATAAGTAATACCTGAAACATGTGTTTGTAAAACTTTTGAAAAACATTTATAGTTAAGCATATCAGATGCATTGTTGAATCACTGCATTAACTGGGAGATCATATCAATGTATTTTACTGTTTTAATATTGATGTATTACTACTACTACTACTACTACTACTACTATATTTTGTCAACTTATTGTTGATACATGACAAGTTTGTCACTCCCAGTGACTTTGGCTGCGACAGGGTTAACTGCAACCCCAGGCCCCTTCTCTTTAGAGACACCTATTTGTATTTGTTTTTTGGCCCTGCTCTTTCGCCACACCAGTGAGAGCCCTCTGACAGATCGTAGGCACATCTTCCATTGAAGAAATAAATAAATAAGTAGATAGATTTAAGGGGGGAAAAATCCTCCTGGTGTAAATGCTGTAATTTGCCTCTCAGCTGGTTGAGGCAGCTTTGACAACGGCTAAACAGCTCTGAGGCACAAAAAACAATCAATACAGATTCTCTGCTCTATCCAGGGCCCACCTGCTCTCTTCTCTGAGTCCCACACAGGGAGGCAACCCCCACTACCTCCAATACACACACAATATGCAAAGCCCCAATGCAGACCTCGTGTGTTCCAGTGCTCTGACAGCCCCTCCACGACTCTCTTACACCTGCTGAAAAATGCCATTGTCTTTGGTCTGGTGTGCAGCGTTAACAGGTTGATTTTCCATATCCACGCATCAGTATTCTCTCTAGGTGGTCCCTTGTTCCCACACAGCCGCTGTTATTTGTGCTGTCTGACGCCCACTTCCAGGATTACAGCTCAGCTCGCTGTCAGACAATCAGCCGACAGCGGACACACATGCAGGCATCCGCGCACATGCTGCTTCTCCCCTCGCGCTCGCCCTTACACCATACTCTTTTGACTCCTCTTTTTCATATTGCAATGTTGTTGATGCCGTCGTGTTCATACTCAAGGTCCATTTGATGCATGTGTCAGGCGTGAGGTGGAGGTTTAACTGATTACATCAAACTCCAGTGTGGTAAAAGAGCACAAAGGTGTCAATCTGGGCCCTGTGATGGGAGATCAGTGGAACAGTAATGCAATGGTAGTGAGTTATTAAATGAATAAAGAGGCAGAGCTGCCGAAGCGTATTGATTTTTCACAGCTCCCTCAGGCTCGGAGGGCTTTCAAGGCAGGGGAAGGACACACACACACACATTTGGTATAGACGCAGACACACATGTATACAACGACACATATACAGACAGACAGAGAAAGGTTTAGGAGTGAAAGGATAATGGCCCCAGCAGTTGCAGTCTCACTTAAAACACAGTTTGGGCTCTCAAGGTTTCCCACTGGGCGCCCGGTGCCTGATAAAAGGACTCATTCGGAACCGGCCCAGGTTTTGTTCTGCTTTGCCCACTCCAGCTATAATGCACTTACACTTTTTTGTACAATACACACGTGCTGTAGAACATATCGGCAAGAGGTTAGGCTGTATTTAGCCACCTGGGGCTGTAAGCTTTGTGGGGAAAAACCCTTAATCATAAAAGGATGGGGTGTAACAGGTTTATCAAAAGCTCTGGTGTGATGAATGGCCTTATCTGATTAAGCGCTGCGATTTACCCTGAAGGTGAGTGAATACCAAGAGAAACACCTTCTGTCAAACGATATTGTTTAAATCTTATTGTGAATATTATTGTGCAACCATCTCTGCAAAGCACAACTGTTTGATGAAAAGGCTGTTCCAATTGTCCTGTGACAAGTTTCTTAGGAAATACATATACGCCGCGGCCTTTAAGTCACTGTGATGAATGTTCAAGGCATTTTCAACAAGTGCAAATGTGAGCGAACCTAGATCCATCTTGATTTCAGAAGTCCATCGGAGTCCATAAGGGGAGGGTCAGTGTCCATCTGTTAGCCGAACGTGACACGAGGCCTGCACAAAAGAATAGTCTCACCATTGACCCCTTGGCATTGACTGTATATGTGTGTTTCTGTACAAAAGAACAAACAGAACAAAGACATCAGCGTGTCTCTTTGTGCATCTTCTTACACTGTAAGCACTCTTACATATTCTTGTTAAGAAGCAACAATGGCTTCCTCACAATCCATAGACATTCAAAGTGATTCAGCCTTTTGTAATGACTCCTGAAGGGCCTCTTGAGTGCAGGAGCATGAAAAAGAAGTAGGCAATGCCTGGCGTCTTGGCTCTATTAGACGCTGGAACCTAGTCTTACTGATAAAACCCATCTTCTCAGTAATGGTGCTAATGTATGTGCTTTCATCTTTGTCATACATTACACATGTACACAGGTTGTTTGACACAAGAAACTATCTTGATAGTGGCCAGATGAAGAAATGTGCCTTTAGTTTGTAGCTTAATTGCTTCCAAACATTGTTGGTCCTGATGTGAAATTTAGGTGGTAAATCTTAAATCAATCTCACAAGGTGCAGAGCTCCGCAAACACTTTGTACCCAAGACCAGTAAGCTATTATGCAGAGCTATAGGCTAGAGACTTTAAACACCTGTAAACAGGCTTTGGGTATGTCCCTATGAAAAGCTTATTCAGAGACAAATAGAGACATCAATACCTCTCAAACTGAGAATAGTCAATAAATGTTTACCAGCCATTCTCACATTGATTCTGACTCTTCAGATTAGGCTGTTGTCTTTCAGAAGTGTATAATATTCTTAAATTGACAGAAAAGGAAGGTCCTGTTCTAACTAGTGTAAAATTATAGAACCTTTAAGCAGTTAAAAAACCTGCAGTGTGTGTTTTTGATTAACTGAAACAATAGAAATCTGTTGGCTAGAAAACTGCACACAATTTTATCAATTTATCAAAGCTGATGAATTAGAAATGCTTATGAAGCTTATGGAAGCTTAATTAGGCTCAATCTAAGACAGTTTTTGATGGTGTGGATTAGGTCAATGGCATGTACCCCCCTTTCAAACCCCCTTCCAACCAGCAAAGCATTATAGTATCGCACAAGTGGCAAATGCAAATTCTTTCCACAGAACCACACTCATATTGCTCTGAGCTCATTGATTTTACCACTTTATGTCTGGCCCGCACCAAAGTCAGAGTCAATGTATATACCAGCTGTTTCAAAGGCAAATAACTACAACTACTATTCAACACGTTAAATGATATAAACACGAACAAAGAGATACTGGGACAGACCAAAGATTTCACTATTTGCAGCACATTCTTACAATACAGACTGCCAGAAAATCATTACTTTTCCCAACATTGCATTTTACACTAATACTTAGAAAGAGTTGGTTGATGAAACGGACATTGTTTCTTCTTGACAAATGTAGCACCATTGTGATGATGCGAAGAATGCATTATACTAATTTAACACATTTGAGCATAAGGTAAAGGTAGTATACACGGAGGGAGATGTTTCCTTGCATTTGACCCATCCTCGAATGCCTCTGGGAAAACTGTTGTTGCTAGGCTTGGCCAGGAATGGAGCTGGAAGATTTTACCTATGATACTGTACATGTTTTGGGGAGAATAGACACGCCAACTCCACACAGAAAGGTCAGGGCCTGCACAAGTAGGGACACACAAAGAGGCATGAGCACTACACCCTCTTAGCCACTGTGCTGCAAACGCAACATGAACACATTTTAATGATGGTAAAAAAAGTGTTCAGTAATAACTAGTTAGAAGAATACTGAATACCATATTCTGTAATGTTTTCCAGATTACATACTAAGGAATACATATTTTTTATTGATAAAGCGCATTTTCAGAGTACTGAATTCTGGTGTATGTGTGTGAGAAATTGTATCTCAAAAGATTAAGTGCTTGCATAAAGAGTTTTGTGTTTTCTATTTCACACTGATTCCATTAAGTTTAAATCTAAATACTAACATTTATTCCCTTTATTTTAGGAATGTACCTGTTTTTATTGGTAGAGGTGTAGCTAAACGCACTGTTACAAGATTTATATTTAAGTTTCTCAGACAATATGAAGACAAAAAGGACAGCAGTTGATACCTGTTTTTTTTATACGGCTGTAATTTCTCAAAAACATGTCCTCTTTTCTTTTTTACTCGCATGTGTACAATCAATATACATTATATGTATACATACATTTTCTGCTTGCACTCCTAACACATTTGAGTCAGGGCCAGCGGCTTCTGTGCAAAATAAAGCCTGGCTTAAAAAGATGCATTTCACATTCTGTTGTGCCGAGTGTTCTTCATTATCTCGTTTCATGTCCAGCTGATGCGTGTGGGTTCACAAACTGAGCATGTATTGTTTTTCTCACTGTATAACTTTATAGTAATACAGTATAGTATAGATACAGAGGTTATTATGCATTGTGTCCACAGGTGTGTAACATCTCACAACATAGAGGGATTAATGCAGTTAGTAGCGCTGCCTTCTGTACGAGTGTAAACAGGGAACTGTGAGCAGCACCGGCTCCAAGCTCAGCCTCAGTTCTCCCCTCCAGCCTGTTTTAACACAGGATCCTTTAATGCAGGGCTAACAACATTTGGGGAGTATTTTTAAACAAAATGAAATTGCTGAGGCGCCACCTCTGTCTGCCCCGGTGCGGCACGGGATACATTTACCTAGCTTTAGAGCGGCTGCAGGAATTCAAACTCGTGCTAATGAAGATGTGGGAGGGGCTGGCTGCTGCTCAATGATAGAATTACATTGTCATAATGCAACAGAAGTGCAGGACAGGGAGAATCCTGGAGCAGGCCTGGTGTCAAGGCGGCTTATGTGTGCCTGAGGTTATGCTGCGCTTTCACATATCAAATAATGGGAATTGATTTGCAGTTCATTTTGTGCAGGCATGTCCAAAGCCGGGCCCACAGGCCAATTGGCCCTTTGTGTCATGGGCTTGCTAACCCAAAGTAGCCATTGAGATCATAAACACACAGTTCACAGTGTCCTCCAGCTAACTTCAGCTTCGACTATCCAGGCATAAAAATCCCGTGTTGAAAAGCATACAATCTCTTGAATGTTTGATTATACTGACTTTTGTTTGTGATTGTGGCAAACTATTTATTATGGTATGCTGAAGGAAATTTGTCAATCAGCCAACTTTAGTACTTTGAAACGTAAAACAATATGAACATTTTGAATTTTAAAGCACAGCAGCCTGAATAAAAGTCAAAGGCTAATGAACCAAATATGGCCCTCTTACTTAAATATTTGGACACCCCTGAAAAACAAGTAAAAAATTAACTAAGGAGAGAAACTTGTGGAGATCTGCAGACGGTTGTTGTGTCTCACTCTGGTAATAAGAATAAGAAGAACTGAAACTGAAACTGCCTTGAAACATAAACATTTATTTTGTCCTTTTGTCAATGAGGCTCTGGTCTGGTCTCTGGTCAGTGAAGTCAAAGTCTTGACATATTCTTTACTCTGTAAATTGATTGTTGATTATTCTCTGATTTAGTATGTGCAGATGTAGCTCATTTGTTATGGGGCCTTTATATCCTTGTTCTATTTTCATCATAATATGTAAAGTTTGATTGTAATTGACTTTGGGGGTGCAGTGCTAATGAGCTTTTTGCTTCAGCCCACTCCTTTTGTGCAGTATTAATACTGTTCAAATAAATAAAATAAAAAATAGAAATAAATAAGGTACTTGGATTACATTTGAATCTATAATCCATATTTCTTGCTTTTGGTTACCTTTGGCAGATGTGAGTTGTCATAGTTGATATTGTCTAATCTGTACGACATTTTTTTCCTCTAGATATTGTCATATAATTTTAGCCTAGTCATTTATTGTGAGCTTATAACAATTGTATTGTCTACCTTGGATAGAAAGTTTTGTAATTCTCTATCAAAAAAATCACACATGGACATAATTGTTCCTTTATGACCACATCAGCAGATTTAGTATCTCAAGCACAATTGGATACCAGGATTTGCTGACAGCACAGAGAACCAGTGCAATACCCTATAGTCTCCCTTTGTCAATATGGATTGTTATTTTTAGAGTTGAAAAGCACAGTGAAAGACACCTTTGGATAATTTTTCAAACCACAAAAAACTATCGAACTATGTATAAACAATCCATCTAACTAGTTCCTCATTCTCAAAGCAGTTTGGATCTTTCACGAGTTTCCACATGTACATATTGTCAGGAACCAGGAACAAAAATGCAAAAACATGACCACCCTCATTCAGCCAATCAGCTCTCATCCAAAAGTGTCTATTAGACAAGTTGGAAACATTTCTATTTCTATGAAAGCACTATGGTGTAGTCTAAATTGTACTTTTACATGACTCTTTGTTGTGACAAACAAAATGCATTATTCACGTAAAAAGTTTGGTATACCTTCAGTGACCTTTATTTTGATATTCGTTGTTCATCTGATGACACCGATTGGCATATAAAGTCTAAGCCCTCTGTGACCTCTGTGCCCATGCGTCGTCTTGTCTCAGTAAAGTCCCTGTGCGTGTGAGTCCATGCCCTGATGTGTGCTCTGTCAGATGTGTGTTGTCTCTGAATGTTTGATGTGACCACTGGTGAGGAGAGGATCTGGAGTGTTGAGGTCAAGAAGGTGTGCTTTGACATACTGAGGAGCAGGGCCACAGATGAGGGACTACTTCACATTTGTCTTGTCAATAGTTCCACTCAGGGGAATTTTCTGTCCCGCTGCCAGGACCCTCCTCTCGAAGTCTTTGCCTGCGAGAGGAGGGACTTATAATTGTACAAAAAAATTGCTTCACTTTCAACAATTTGTAGCAGATCAATATTCCCCCAGAATTGATCACACATTCCTAACATCCTAGTTTTACGAGGGCTGTTCTCATTCATTTTCCTATCACGGTAAGCTAAGATAA
Source organism: Pomatoschistus microps (assembly GCA_029875035.1). Classification (NCBI taxonomy): domain Eukaryota; kingdom Metazoa; phylum Chordata; class Actinopteri; order Gobiiformes; family Gobiidae; genus Pomatoschistus; species Pomatoschistus microps. Next base: position 15,884 of record JAPMNZ010922296.1, read on the forward strand.
AAGGGCTGTAATCAACCAAAGCCTGTTGATCGATTAGCCAACTAGAAAAAAGACATAGTTTAACCTCTCACAGCTATGTATTATATGTATCTGACTAAACTGTATACATGACAGAACATTCTTAACTCATTCAATATAGATTAAACATGTGAATGGATCTGGCTTGACAATCAAAGTAAATATTTCAATATTTCACAAATTTGCTCCATTGCTTCTTGGTGGTGTGGTGCTTCACAGTAAGAAGTTCCTGGGTTCTATTCCATACCCATAAAGGGCCTTCTTTCTGTGTCTGCCTGGGTTTCCTCCAGGAGCTCCTGTTTCCCCTACCTCTAAAAACATGTACAATAGGTCATGGCATGCACCTTCTGTATCTCGACCCCGTTTCCATCACTGTGTGGAGTAAGAGAACAAATGAACAATTGTAACATCTTTTGTGATTTGACCTGTGAAAGGGACCATATAAACATTACTTACTTACATTCTTGTCCCATAGAAATTCTTGTTTTGGATTTTTGAAAATAAGAATTCTTCAACTTTTGAAAACTTTGGTCATCGTAAAAATCTTTGACCAATTAATGGACTGAAGACAGACAGCCGTAATTCATAGTTAACTACATTTTCTGTATTCTTTCGTTTTATATAGAAAAACAGCGTCCGTTAATATAAAGGTCATTGTAAAATGAACTGTTAGAAACTGTCTGCACTGGTGCTCAACTAAATGTAGAAGATGCAGAAGCTCTTTGAGCAGCTGCATTGCTTCGACATCAAGGCTGCTAAGGCGTCATGGGTCTTTTGGGTTTGGATGATAGGAAACATGCCAGCAGTGGATTTGGCTGTCACAAATGTCAGTGCTTGGAAGGGGAAGCCATGGTCCCGGGGCAGCGGTCCCAGAGAGGTTTGGATGTGGCAGCTGTGTTCTGCAGCTCTGGTTCAATAGCGAGGGGGAGCTGTGGCTCTATTGGTCCCTATCTCTGTGCTGTCATAATACACTCTCAGGTGAACACACACTACAGGGATCTGTGGCCACTGCTTCATCACAAAGGGGATTGTGACTACATCACAAAATAGAATAATAAGTGGCATCATGACTGCAGTTTTTTTATGTTTTATTTTCCTGTTTTTTATCATGCCATTGATCCTGCACTACAGATATTTTAATCACTCAATGTTGCAGCTTGTGTATTCATTCTTCTGCACCATGATTTGCTTAACACTTTGTTGTGTTGATGTTTAAGGTGATGCTCTGCAGTTTGCAAAGCAGAGCTCATTTGCTTAATTAATTAGTTTTAGGTCATGATCCAAGGAATCAATGAATCTATTGATCAATATGATTTGATGAATTGTATAGATTTTTTATTAAAAAAAAAAAATTGTTATGATTTATATTTTAGTTGGTAATATTAGATTATTTAATACAAAGTTTAATATGGTAATGTATATACACACAGGCAAGAAGATTTTGGCAACACAAGTTGGATTGTACTTTCAAAGCCTTTTAAATATGAAAATATAAAAAGAAGAGAAGTGTCGCAGTTCATGTTTCAGTTAGTTCTGCAAAGCAAACAAAGTCTAATCCAAGGTTTTCTAATGAAAATGTGATTGACTAGTTTCAGACTTGTCATTGTATAGCAATTCAAGTCTTATTTATTGAACAAAGTATATATATATAAACTTAAGCTACAGATAAGATGTGCAGAGATACTTTACCAAACTAAATATGGTGAATATGAATATTTGTGATTCTTCTGAATTTAGCCAACCCATTAATGTATATGTCAAATTTCAAATCAGTGAGAATTGACTGTGTGTTATTGAAGATTCCCTGGATATCTGATTCGATTTGTTGAGAAACAGTATCATAGATAAATAAATAAAAGCTGTAATCGATTGATAATGTTAGGAGTTGGCAGCAGCTCCCACACACAGAGCCAGGCCCCCTCTGCAGAACCTGAAAGTTTTCCTTCACCAACATATCTAAAGCTTCTCAGCACCCACTTATTTATGTTGCCTTAAATCGTAGCTCAATAGCTGTAACATGGCGAGCACTTATCAAGCACTCAATACGACTGATAATTCTCAAGTATGTGAAGGTGTTGGGGCTGCAGAGAGGAAGAGGCTGGTGGTAGGGAGACGGGGAGAGGGTAGAGAGCAGAGAGCGGTCTGCTTTGTGTGGGCCACGCAAAAGCAAGAGTGGAAGAAGAGCTATAGTAATCCATTAAACTATCCCTCCATCTACGGATTAGGTTAGACCATCAGGAGATAGCTTCTTCACTCCAAGAGAGGACTGAGGTGCAGGTCAAGCATTTAGTAATAAGCTCAACTGTCCCAGCGCTACCTGTTACCAAGGTTACCAGGCGGACTCTGCCCGATTCTAAATCCCTACACACTCGCTAAAGCATAAAGAAAACTTTTCAATACCAATATTTGCACGGCCACTTCATGTAAATGTGTGTATCTCTTTTGATTATGTACATACAAAAATTTAAATGCGCTTTAGTAAGATTTAATTGTTTTTTCATTATCATAAAAACATGTTCAAATGCATGAAGATCTTGTATCTCAGTTCACCATTCAAAGGATGGTTCAATCCCAGGTCGCGGAGCTGCACGTAAGTCGTTTTGCACAAGTATCCAAGATGGAGGCTATCGCAGGTAATTATTTTAAGTTTGGTTAGCAGAGTTTATATAAGTAATTAAAGTACCTCGATTAAGTTCTATTTCATGCTTGTTTAGACACTCATTGACGCTACACATGCCATTATTCTTGGGTCTCACATCACAGTAATAACCAGGATCTGCCCTGCTTAGCTTCAGAGGTCTGCTAGGATCTAGCGTTCATATGCAGGTGTCGCCACAACACTCATCATGTGGCTATTTCGGTTCAGTGTAGATAAACGCAATAATAACACTTTTTATTTACTTTTATTCAGACACTTTTATTCTGCTCAGTTCTCAAGAGTGTAACACCGTAGGAGAAAAGTGTCCTCTGTATTTGACCCATGCTGCAATGCCACTAAAGCCTCTGTCAGGTCCAGTGTTTATCACTGTGCAGCGCCTGAGGACCCATCTCCAAATGTTTATGCTCCGATTTCTACCTATTTTCAGTGTTTTCAGTGGTAGGGGAAACCACTGAAAACATGTGCTATAGTTCAGGGTGAATGAGTGTGTGTTTGTGAGTGCGAATGTGGGACAACGGATGCAAATTAGCCCATGGCTACAATCCGGAGTGATGTGTTCATGAACATGTACTGTCCCAACCAAATAAACAATAAAAAAATAAAAATAACAAAAATAAAAACTTATAACTTATAATAAAAGACCTTCTTGCTTAGAAGCGAGAGAACCACTCTGCCACCGTGTCGTCCAAATGGCTACTTGACCCTCACGTCAAGTAGCCATTTTCTGAGTTCCTGACCCTCACGTACTTGAAAATGTCTAATAATTATTGAAACATGGTGTGGTTCTGACTGTTCCTGAAATACATTTAAACCTTAGTTTTGGCTATGACTTCACAAATTATTCTCAGAACTTATTTTTGTGACAGGAATTAAAATTGTCATACTGTCAATCATAAATAGATTGTTCCAATACTATACTTTATATAAGCACATTCTGCTCTGCTCTCTTTGAGAAAGTGTGTCCCAAAAAGACCCTTTGAGTAGACCTCAATGCTACAGGACAGCTATTTGACACTCAGCAAAATAAAACCCTTCTAGTTGAGGTCACCACAAGAGGTCACTTTAGGTGTCTCATATCAAGTGCGATATAACTGTGGGGTCATTCCTCTTCTGGACGACCTGAGCTGATGCCAGAGTCCAGCGATAGTGGCCATAGTTAGGCCCTGCAGAATGCTGATGCACCATTTGTCGGGCCCATGTTCTGGTCTCCATGATGGATGACATGCGCTGATGCACAGGCTCTAAGTGATTCGGGAAGATTGAAGACTCCCAATTCACTTACAGAAGCTTTGCGCCCTATTCCGTAACCAAGCAATCAGAGCAATGGGCAAATGTAGAGTGAACCACTGGGCACTACATGTACGAGAGCATTGCCTGAATATACCTTTCCACTGCAGCCGAAACAGTCGAAGCACTTTACATGAGCGCCGAGTCCGATTCATATTCTAATATTGGATTACTTTCATCAATTTGTTTACAGTTCAGCCATTATCTGTGAGCATTTTTTAACTAGAATGTAAGACCTCACGTCTCGTATTAGGTAAAGTAACACTGATATTTCTTTTGTATTGTTAGAGTCTTTGATTGAACACATTACATACAAGATGTAAGTAAGTTATCTTTATCACGCATTTCAAAGATCAAGGTCATATTAAGTGATTTAAATGTTTTTGGTGTATTTAAGAAATATACCTCATTAAGCAGTATTTTTTTTGATAGAAGCTTTTTATGACGCTTTTTAAATAAAATTCACTAATAAACAAGCAAGTTCAGGCTTATCTTAAGTGCTTATCTTTTTTTCTCAATATTTTCATCCAATTTTAGGTAAGACAAGGCATTTTATGCTGGTTGGCTTGGCTTATACTTTCACACCAAGACGGTCTAAATATGCAAAAACTAAAGATTAAGACTCCTTACTACAAGCACTCATTTACCAAGTTTAGTGTGTGGGTTCATCTAGACTGGGGAAAATCATGAAGGACATGAAGAGAATTGTGTCCAAAGTGCTGTTGGGCGCTGGTCGTGTGCCTGGATGCCATTGAGGGTGGAAGAAGGCAGGGGATTGCCATAGTTAAACCAGGGCCATTTGGCAGAATTTGTCAAAAGGGATGTGCGGATGAGGACAATTTAGGATGTTGTTGTCCAGAAGCCAGATAGTGCAGATATCACCCCCTTGAAGTCGTAAGTATAGTTGGTGAAGGGCGTAAGGCTCTTGTAGGCGCTCTTCAGCTGTAAATGGTGAGTCTTGCTGCTTTCGCCTCCGGTCCTGTTGCACCAGAAGTTGGTCAAACACTCATTGTATCGCTCTATTTTAAGTCAATATGGTTATTGGCCACTCCTCCGTCACTCAGGTACCTTACCACGCCTGAGTCGGGCAATGAGTTGAGGTGGCAGAGGGGTCTGGAGAAACATCATGGTCTGGATGCGCTTGATGTTGGAGAACTCGAGGTCCTGGAGCATTTGCAAATATAGATTGTAAACCGCTTTGAGGCTCTAGTTGGAGTGAAAAGGCAGTATATAAATAAACATTACTTACTACTTACTTACTTTGCGCGATGACCACCAGGAACAGCTGCTTTTCAGGGCACGGCTTCAGGCCTCCAGAGAAGACGTCCTTCTTGACCTCCAGCAGCACTGCCACCCCAATGTTGAAAAACAAGGATTTAGGTTATGAGATTAATAAACTATTGTATTATTATAGAAATTATCATTATAGTAAATTATCTATTAATGGTTTTTATTTGGATTTGTAACTTTGGAACAATGCAGTACATTTGAGAGTGTATATTATTTCATACTGAAATTCCTATATGTGTCTATATAAAACTTAGTTTTCTTCGTTGTGATGGGAATCGGGCCCCTCCTCTGTCTACCTCCTATACTTCCTGTCTGCCTCTTTAATGAGGAAACATATGCCTAGACGGGCGCTTCCTGGATGAAGTGCTACAAGATGTTATGCATCCTGCATTACACCAACAAAAAGATGATAAAATATTGATCAACCTGTAGCCGGTCTCCTCTTCTGAAGAGAGCCGGATAATCACCTATATCTGCTGTTTTTCTCAGGATCCTTTGGGCTTGAATGTGCACCGTGCTGAATGTCCTTGATAATTCTGTCATTGATTTTCCTACACAGTGGCGCACTGATTTCTTTTTGATGAGCCATTGAGTAGTTCCAGGGTGGACGTGTCAACTAAACATGATGTGGCATAACACCATACACGTTTTAGCGCTAACAATGTTTTCAATGAGCAAAGTACCTATGTACACCTTGGGACATGGTGAGCTTTTTACTGCATTAGTTTACATTTGTTCCCAAAAGTTTGTGTAATGTGTTGGAAGAGCAATCAAAAGTGCCCTGACAGATTTTTTATCACTGTTAATCGAACTGGTGGTGTTAGCTGAGCCTGTGCTTCCCCAAGGCCTTCAATGCCACTGCTGCATGTTTTAATCTTTCTTTTTTAGAGTGTTGAATGTGAATGTCATTGGGTGTCCTTCATGAATTTTCCATTGATTTTCCTTGTGCATAAAGCAGTTTTCCTCAGGCTATATGCCAGTTAACAGCCACAGGTAGCTGTCTCAAACAGGGGACTGCACGTAGCACTACAAACACAGCCTGCCTGAGCTTTATGGCCTCATAATCCTCATATAGATATATAGATTATTCTTTTATAGCATATCGTGGTTGAAATACATTTTAGACGCTCACAGAGGAACCAAGAAAGTGAGAAAACTATCCCCAAAATACCAACAATGGCATATTTTGTAATGCCATTTCTTACAAAATGGCAATAGTCCTGACCAGATCTGGGTTGTGATGTGAGAAGTCAGGGTCAAATACATGATAGGTACATATTTTTTGTTTTTTGTTCAACTAAAAGGATGTTGTCATGTGGTTGTGCTTTAGTTGAGTGGCTGTCCTCTTTGACCACTGGTGCCTGTCAGATCTGTGGAGCGTAGCAGCCTTGCAAGCTGCACACGCACACCACGCACGCACGTACACCACAACACACACATACTTGAGAATGTCAATTGTGTGAATTAAGCAGTGCAATATTTACAACCTAATCAAATAACTAAAAGGTTCTCGCAAAACTAACTTTCTCGACAAAAAACAAAACATTGGGTGATGTCAGTGTAGAGCACGGCTGACTTCTCCTGACAATTAGAAGGCAGTGTCCTGGTGTGACAGGTCCGTGTCGCGGGCGTGGGGGTGGGGGTGGGGATGGGGGCTTGTCGAGCTGCTCTCTCTTGGGAAGAGGATGGACGAGAGGCAGCACACTGGAGACATCTGGAATGAATCTCTGTCCTGTCAACCTTCCTCATTAGCAGTAGACACAATAACAACGCCAATACTCTGTGTATACTGTCTCAAGTAAAAACTACAAATGTGCTTTCTTAATTACATTCTAGATTAATATTGGAACTTTGATACATGCAGACATTTTTTTTATATATTGGGTCAGTGCCACAATATTGTGATTCCTCTGAATTATTAGTATTACTTTGTACAGAAGTTTAAAATTAAATATATATAGTTTATTTTATAAGTCTATGTAAACTTTCAGTTTTCGTGGTGGGTAAATAAACACTTTTTATTAACTAAATCACATTGTGTCTATGTTTTTGTCTAGGAGATTGCAATATTGCCTTTCCAGTCCCTGCACCAAATGACCAAAACATTTAAATGAAGCGGACATGAGGTTGGGACAGAGACTATACCGTATGCTTTGCAAGTCTCCTCTTTCGTAGGACAGGAGGCCTGGTTGCCATGGTGATGCAGTATTTCTCCAGAATTGCACATATTGATTCGCAGAGGCGTCAACGGCCAAGCAAGAGTGAGAAAAAAATGTGTGTGTGCGTGTGCCCATCGGGGGGATGGGCTGCTCAGGAAAGGAACAGGATGGAATCAGTTGGTCAAAATTATAAAACAATATTACAGTTATAGTGTGTATGAATCAGGATGCGCTGTTTTCAGGGATATTTGTTACTATTACTTGTGTTTAATGACTCTCACACTTTCTGGTAAACTGTCACGAAGACATGGGTATCTTTTGGCTGCTTTTGGTTGGGCTTGGCACTCGTCTATGAGGCCAGTGGCTGAAGCATAAGATCCAGGCTGAACCAGAATTCACATATGTTATTCCTTGTATACTCGACAGTTTAATCAATACGTGTGCACATGAAAAACTGTCTGCTAAAGCTGGAAACCAGAGAACTAGAGCCTGGCCTGTCTATGATGTAAGAGGGGAGCTGTTCTAATATAATTATCAATTCATTTGCATATAACACAACTTTAAAAAGTTTCTTTCACCATTAAGGGTTTAAGGGATTTTGTTTTTTGAATAATAAGAGAACCTTTATTCCCCCCGCAAAGGGAAATTTTAGTGTTGCTGTGCAAATACAGGTGATTTAAGAGTAAACATAGATAAGTGGCTGTAAATGCTTCTTAAATAATGCACACTCTCGGAACAACAGAAAATTCAACCAAAATGGGTGTTGAAAACGAAAAAATATACACTTTGACTCTCATACAAAGTCAAAACATTCAGCCTGATCTGTAAGTTCAGACACTCCCCTTCTCCTCCTGCAATGATTCTCCTGTACTTACATATTACATAGATTGAATGACCACTACCTCTGCCTAGATAAATGGTATGTACAATTTAATATATTACTGAAGTGCATGCTTCAGTATTCCGATCCTTTGAGCCTTTTTTGCTTCAAAATATGCACACGCTGTGTAGGGGTCGTAAGGTGCAACGGCTCACTGCTGATTACTGGACATCCATCAGGAATCAGCTATCTTGAGGTCCCAGCCTAAACGTTGAAGCTATAGTTATTTCCACTGTGCGTGATAGTCATATACACTGTAAAAAATATATCTAACTGACTTGAATGAGAACATAAACAAAAAAGTAGCCTTTATTATACAATTCAAGTAATTTCTGCCATGTTAAATAAATCCTCTACTCCTGAATCTTGCAGAAATTGCATCATGCAGAGATTGAGTAGCCTATATTAGATATCCAAATTTATTGTTGGACCCCCATCCACGTCAAGGAAGCAGACACAGTCTCTACATTCAATCAAGCAGCATTTAATATAGCATATGGCTAAGTAGGTCAGACTCAGGTAAGACTTAGAAATACTACCTTATGTCTAAAACCACGGGTTGCCATTCAAGCTGCATATGGAGACACTTTGCTGGGAGAAGTATGGCAACTTGAGCACTATCCTCCCCTCTTTCCTACTTTATGTGTCACAATTATGACTACAGCTGTAGTCTGTTCTTTGCTATTCACCCGATTTCCCATTGTCTATTTTTGCCAATGGCCGGCCTTGACTGTCTTCCCTGGCCCGGATTCATCTGCTGCATCTCCTCCCTGCCCTGGAGCCCCCTACAGTCCTGGATCACACGGCCTCTGTCCTCGTTCTACAGCATGAGTCCTGGATCCGTCCACTCCGACAGACTGACTAATCCATGACTCCCTCAATATGGGCCTCCTGGAGGTTTCTCTGCTTCTCCCACTGGGTTTTTCCGTTGCCGATGCAGGAGGTTCCAAGGACAGGGGTGATGATCCAGGACACTTGGTGACATTTATGGACAATTTTGGTTTTTATTGTTGCATCATCTTTGAACTTTTTGATTCTCTGATCTGTGTTTGCAAATCAACGAGCCCTGTTGAGACTTAGGGCTGTACAAAAATAAATTGAATTGAATTGAACATACAGATAATTGTGTTTCTAGCGGCTTAACAAATCCTTTTGAATGTTATATGTACATGCTTGGTGTATGGGTTAAGGTTGTAATTAACATTTTTGGCCTGAAACTAGTCACAATGCCATGTGCTAGTTTAGAAAAAGTTAATCTGGAACATTCATATGGTGTTTGTGGTGTTTAACAAAAATTAACTCTATTAAGTTGGAGATCAGGCCGAGATAAAGGCGAGTATACTGAAGACTGGTGTGAAAAGCCTGGTGGATGCGGGCGCTTGAATTCCTTGAACGCGGTTTGAAAACTGTAATCCCGGCCCGAAAGGTCAAAAGTCTCAGCAGGTTTTTATTTGTGTCTTTGTGCTGCTGTTTTAAGCCCAGAACACGCTTTGTAGTGCGTTCAAAGAGCAACACGAGGGGTCTGTGAGGGGATTAGTCTGAATGATGACGGCGGAGGCGGTGTGCTGCTGTTGTAACTGTGTGCGTGTGCAGGCGAACAAACTATACTGTGTCAAACCAAACCTTCTGTCGGAGCAAAGTCAACTTTTCAGCAGCAAGGACAGAAAAAACAGAGGCCAAAGCATTTTACAACTGTAGTGTGCACAATGTGTTTTCTCTTCAGAAAGGCAGGTGAAGAACCGATAGTTTAATCTGTTGGATGTGGATGAGTGCTAGGACTGCACAATTAATCGCAACAAAACAAAATCCCAATATTCATGGTGGCAATAAGCAATTTGCAAAGACTACATGTAGTGGCTAGACTGAGCTGGGATCACACAGGCCAAATTTCTCAGCTGAACTGACCAAATCACCTGCCGTGTATTTTTGGATTTTTCTAAGATAAGATAAGATAAGATAAACCTTTATTGTCTCACAGTGGAGAAAGTGAAAAAACAAAAGAGTGGGGAAAACACTTTTCTTGTTTTCCCCACTCTTGTTTTCCCCACTCTTCTTTTTCTTGATTTGAGATTATGTTGACAATTTGTCAGGCAGATGCTTATTTTTCTCATTCCATATGTGACATTTTATAATAACTGTCAAAAAGGTTCCCAAATCTGATCTGAAAGGTAAAAACGATTACAATATACACAATTTATATACAGTTTGTACATTTTTGCAGTGAATGTATTTCTATTACAAAATGGAAATGTTGTGAAATGTGATGGAATTGTGGGGTGTAATCAATCAACAAACTTCTGTGAAGTAACAAAGTAGAGCTGTATCCCTCAAAGTTGAGTCAAATGAAACATTCTGAGATGAACCAGGAACAGTTTGAATTCCAAACTCTTTACATTTATTCCACCCGAACGTGTCCACTTTGTTACAAGTCCTAATCGTTTAGAAAAGTTTGGTCTGTCCTCTGTCTATCTATCTATCTATCTATCTATCTATCTATCTATCTATGCCACATGATTCCAGCGTTACTCCACTTTAATCTATCTTAGACATTCTATGCAGACTTGGAATTGGATCGTGCTCTCTGCAGAGGTTGTGACCACTTATGATGAAAGTAAATGAGCCTTCAGATGCCAAAACTACGGAAGTCGAGCTTAACAGTCCAGCCATTTGTTTGCACTCCAAAGGTTTCTCCACCAGATTCAGTTTATTTACCAATGTTGTCTGGCTTTTTGGGAAAGAATAGCCAAACAGTGAAAGAACGCAAAACTGGAACTTGATGAAGAGACAAAACCCAGATTTTTTGTATGAGGACTTTGCGTTGCCCTGTGTATGAATTGTGCAATACAAATAAACTTGTAATATGTAACTATATATAAGAAGTGAGCAAACCCAAGCAAGATTTTTACCGAGCAGTGAGTCCAGATCTACCTCAGTTTTTTGTAGGATTTTAACAAGCTCATAAGTACACGCAAACACATACACACGAACAGTTAAATCCACACCTGGACCCAGAGGCGTGCCAACTCTTCACATACACCACACAAGTACAAGTAGCGTTCGCTTCATCCAATACAGTACCCACCACGCTGGCCCAGAGGTCTTGTGGCCAGGGACAGCAGTGGAATTTAAGAGGCTCAATCACTTTCTCAAAAACACACCTAATCCACAACAAACGCACACACGGCGCCCCGCTTCCCTCTCTCACACTCTTTTGACCTCCTTCTATATTCACTGCAGCACCCTCGTGGCCACGCTTAGCAGTCAGCGTACACGTATAGGGCCTTACAGCGCACTCGCCAACGTGTTGCTGTGTTTATTTGTCTTTGTCTGCATTGTGATTGCGCTCGGAGACATTGTTAGCCCCCAACGCTTGCCGTGTGTGTTGGAGCTCAAGGTCTCAGCCTCGGTCTCCGGCTGTGGTCTCCTTCCCAGCTGCTCCTGAAAGCTCCACTCTGCCTGAATGAGCTGCTAACCTTGGCACCAAATCAATATCAGCCAAACTCTTTGAAGAATCACAGATGGAACTGGCCTCAGTGCTCTGCGCGCTCCTGCGATCACTGTGATTGTGTGTGTGTGTGCGTGTGTGTGTGTGTATGTGTGTTGGTAATTGCGGCCAGTCTTGCCTCGCCTTTCCCTTTGCTTTACTTTGGCTTGAGTCCAGCGAGGAGTTGCTCAGTGTGATGCGTAGAGTGTCTCGCCTCATTCATGATTGAGCTTTGGATCCGCAAGAAAACCCCCAAATGTTTCTGTTTTTCACTTTTTTTATACAATTCAATTTGTTTTATAGTGTCAGCACCAGTGTGAATAAGAGAAAGACTCATTGTGGATTCAATTTTAGCCCTTGTCCTTGGCCTAGACACACTCCTGGGTCTTCTACTGTACACACACACAGATGCTTCCTGTAACCCAGCCTGTATCATCTGATCTGGGTGTTGCAGAGGCTGATCGATGGTTGTGTTGAAATATCCCAGGGCATGATGGGATGCTTGCATTCACACGCATAGAAACACATCAATAGCTTGAACCGTTCAGACCCATCATCTCTGTTTCCAAATACAATTAAACATCTTATTTTCCAAAAATGCTCTCCTCCACAAGATAAACAAAGGAAAACAAAACTATATAGTAGATGTTTTCATAGTTATTCAGCTGATACACTGGCGCTGTGAAACTGAGTCTGAGCAGTCAGCTGGAAAATGATAACATTAAATTCTCTTTGGAATTTGATACATTTCAGAGGCTTAATATCCTGTATTAACATTGTTTGAATGTAACTGAACTGAACTTCAACCTATGTTCCAGACAGTCACAACAGTACGCCCAGACAATTAATTATGACTTTACCGGTACCGTTTTGCTCTTTTTTTCCATCCACTGACTTAGAATCTTCTATGACGGCGAAACCCAGGTTTAAACCCACACACACAAAAGAGACAAAAAACGTTATTTAAACATGAAAACAAAACAAGTGGGCTCCAGAAAGCAGAAATAAAATGAAAAGAGGCAGAATCGAGGCCACTTGACGGGTACTGCACTAGTAATATAGAATTTCTTGAATAAGTAGCTAATTCTTCTTGTAATATCAATGCATACATGCCGTGTTATACCAATTTAGAATGCATTGCTGTTTAGCTTAAACAGGAAACTGAGAACTGATTCCAAAGATATGCATCTGTAAAGCGAATTGCTGAAGTTGGACAATGATTTGATAAACAACTCATGAGGCTGTACATAATTGGTGTTGCTCAATAGTCGACAATCAAAACTAATACTTTGTTGTGGTTCATCATTTATTCTTATTGATAAAGGACGTTTAAAGCTGTCCATTGTCTATTCCTCACTTGTGTCTTACTGTCTGTGGACCCTCTATTCACACTTATTCTTTCCTCTTGTTTACTGAGCTGTAGCTTCAAGGTCACAATCATTCACTCACTTACCTGGAAAAGTAAGTATTTGCGGTCTCCCTCCAATGGCAAATGGCAAATGGCTACATTTATATAGTGCGTTTCTACTTTTCAAGGCACTCAAAGCGCTTCACATCAAGAAACCATTCATCCATTCATACACATTCATACAAAAGTGTATGCAGACACTGAGGTCATGGGGCACTGTTTGAGCAATGTAAAAAGAAGTCTCGTGTACAATACTAAAAATAGAAAAAACAAGATTAATCAAAAGGAGTGGAGTATGGCTTCAGCAATCCCTGTGGCACGCAGAAGGCTACTTTAGAGTGAGGTGATGTGTTCAGCTTCACACTTACAAACTGGTACCTATCCATTAGGTTGGATTTAAACCAGCTGAGTGCTGTTCCTTTGACACCGATTTCATATTCCAGCTTTTGCAGCAGTATGCAATGACGCTGAAGTCCACCTTCAATACCAGCACTGACACTAGTCCATTATCAGTGGATAATAAAAAGTCAATCTCCGTTCTGTGGTGAACTGTGAAGCCTGATTTATACTCTTCAAAATAAATTCTTGTCCCGACAGCTGGCCGGGAATCACATTTTTAAAAAATAAAAGGAAGATTTGAAATGGGTCTGTAGCTGGGTGGCAAATTAGGGTCAAGGATAGTTTATTTCAGGGAAGGTTTAATTACTGCAGCTTTGTGGAATTATTGTGGAACGTCGCCATTTTCTAGTGAGTATGTGTTCTGTTAAGAATTAGGTCTATTATCAACGAGAGAAAGATGAAAAGTCGAGTTGGGATTGGATCTAAGATACAAGTGAGAGACAAATGCCCAAAAAATAACACAATTGTAAACCGCTTTGTGACTCTGGTTTGTGAAAGGCGGTATATAAATAAAGATTACTTACTTACTTAAGTCGATGTTTTTGAGTGTGCATAAACTCAGGTTATTTGAGGTTGACTCACTGCTGTGAAACTTGATAGTTGATAAGGAATCTTGAACTGATACGAGATTTACAGATAAGATTTTTTCTTTGCTAATAGTGAGAATTATCTCAATTTTGCTATAAAATTTTTGGTTCCACAGCACTATAGCAGTTTGTTAATTCTTCTACAGTGCTAAACAAAAAATAGTGTTACTTGGTTAAGTTGAATA
>JAPMNZ010922306.1:0-14556 GCA_029875035.1 Pomatoschistus microps
CGGTAAAAATATATATATGTAGTAGTAGCGCAGTTCTATACTGTACAGTTAAATAGTGCAGTTATATACTGTACAGTTAAATAGTGCAGGGTAATAAGTAGATAAGGTAAAGTGACATAATGTGACATTCTGAAGTTGCATTATTGCACATTGCACATGATTTAAGAATTTACTTATTTACAGGTGAATGGAATTAACAGGCTCAATCAAACCCTTAAAAAAGTCTTGAGCCTTTGTTTTTGGTGATTTTTTGGATATTGTTGAAATTATAAAGTACATTTCAGTGGATTCATTGTGTGTATGCATATTTTCATTTTCATTTTTTTTCTGTTTTCATTCAGGACCTAGCCTCGTAATGTTTGTGTGCAATAGGCTCATATGCCCCTAATCCATATAGGCTTCATGGTCGTGTGCACGTGTCCTATTATACATTTGGGAACACACTGGCTTCATTACAGACCAATAGGCCACTGGCTTACTCGACCCTGTTATACAAACCCAATGCACACCCCTTTGGACAAGCGGGCTTAGCTACCCCTATCTTATTTCACTCTACTGACAAAAAGGTCACCAGTATTGGCTCACGTAAATAGATGGCCCACTATACACAAAACTGATGATAATACGAGTGGAATTATTATAATGTGATCCTGTTTATGATGCAGATGAAGTGCAAAGAATACAGTGGGAAGGGAGACGTAAACACTCCATTCGCGTAATGTATGTGAATATTTGTTGATTGTCTTTTTTATTAAGTAAACTGCTCAGTTGGTAGAACACTGGTCTTTGGGCCTAATGGTCGTGGGTTCGAGCCAACCACGACTCATGTCATCTACTCCCACTGATGTCTGCTGTTCTGTTGCTGTGTGTCCCTGGGCAAGACACTTAACCCCACATTGCCTGAAGCCCCCGCTGAAAGACCAAGGCCATGTCTTCGATCACGGAGAAGCCATCATCCTGTGGACTCACCACCTGCAGGAGGATCAGCGAGGGACTGGTGCGTTGAGACTTGGGTGTCAGCTCGGATTGCCCCCCGACCCAGAACTGGAAAAAAAAAGGGGTAGAAAATGTCATGACATTAAGTAAACTGTAGTGATTTCAGGTATTAGAATATATGAATTGATTATTTAATTTGAAAATACAACTTGTAAAGATTAGGACCTCCTCTTTGAACACTTGTAAGCAGAGAAAGAATGGTGATAATGAAAAAAGATCACAACTTCTATTCACTTAATAATATAGCACTTCATCAATAAAGATAATTATTTTCATTAGCAGAAAATCACACTGCTTTTGGGCCAATGCTGTCACAAGGTTATACTAAAAAGATGAGAGAACTTACACATTGGAGAAAATTATCCTCTGTGTTCATAGCTTCTAAATAGGGAGTGTTTCTCTCACAATTATCAAAGACAAACGTGATAAGTGGTTAAAGTGACTGTGGCAGGTTTGAGTCACAGGTATCACGCTCTATCTTTAGAAGCCTGTGGAGTATTTCGATTTACACATATGGGAACGTCAATACCAATTGGACCAGCACAAGCAACAGCAGATCTACACAACACTTGTTCTAACACGATTTTACATGCGGCACACATGACCTGGAACATAACAATAGCAGTCATATCGAGTAAGTTAGTTCAATAGCTGTGAGGTGAGGACCACTATTAACACCCCCACTCATGTTACCTGTCATATATCTTATAGGACTTATTATTTTTTCTTTTATAATACAATCACTCCATTTGACACCATTGAAGCAAATGTCTCAAACCAGAATAAGAGCTAAAGAAGACTAAAAGGCTGTGAGGATCTGTGCAGTATCCATTATTTCTTAGCTAATTTTATTGTACATATTATTAGATAGAATGTTAACGATATGAATGTGCCGTTATTGTTTTTCACTTTCCATAATTTGAGTACATTCTATAAAAAAAACTAAAAAAACAGTCCAAAGTGTTTCGTGTTGCAGAGGGGCTGGCAGTTGTGACGCACAAAACAGCCATAGTAACATGTAATTTTGGATTTGGTCCTGCTCCCCAAGCTGGAGGAGCGACCATGACGCATGACGCGTTGGGAGGCGCGACCACCTCTTCTATAAATGCCGCCTCAGCTGCGCTCCAACCTTCAGACAGAGAGCGCTCATCTCTCTCACCACAGAAACAAGGATTTTATCCGATCATAACTCTTCAAACACATCTGCAAGAATGATAAAGAAAACGTCCTCGTGCGAAAACGCCTTTGACATCCCGGCCAAGAACTGCCACAGGATGGTCATTCTTGGCTCCACGAAAGTTGGGAAGACCGCCATTATCTCTCGGTTTCTCAATGAAAGATTTGATGAGCATTATACACCAACAATTGAGGACTTTCACAGAAAATTCTACAGTATCCGGGGACAAGTCTATCAACTGGACATTTTGGATACGTCTGGAAATCACCCGTTCCCAGCAATCAGGAGACTTTCTATTCTTACTGGTAAGTTTATTCATGTGATCTGTGAAGTATAATGTTGTTATAACGTGTTGTTGCTTTAGAGAAATATGCAATAAAACTAACTTAAAACCTACTCTTTTTTTTGTAGGTGATGTGTTCATCTTGGTGTTCAGCCTGGACAACAGGGAGTCGTTTCAGGAGGTGCAGCGTCTGAAGCGCCAAATCCACGAGACCAAGTCCTGTCTCCGAAACAAGACCAAAGAAAACGTGGACGTCCCGCTGGTCATCTGCGGCAACAAGTGCGATAGAGACTTTTACCGCCAGGTCCAGGACGAGGAAATCGAGCAGCTTGTTGGGGGAGACGAGCACTGTGCGTATTTTGAAATCTCAGCCAAGAAAAACATCAACGTGGACCAAATGTTTCAAACTCTCTTTACAATGGCCAAACTGCCCAACGAAATGAGCCCCGACCGTCACTGTAAAGTCACTCTGCAGTACAGCGAGGTGTTGCACAGAAAATCGTTCAGGAGCAAGAAATGCAAGGACGGGAACGCGTACGGCATCGTGGCTCCGTTTGCGCGCAGACCCAGCGTGCACAGCGACCTGATGTACATCAAAGAGAAGGCCGTAGGGGGCAGTCAAACTAAAGAAAAGGGATGCATCATCTGCTGACAGTTTATTTGCTAACGGACTTAAGACTTGTGTACAAGTTTACAAACTATTGTGGGCGTTTTGGTCCATGCAGAATCACGCGCAGCTGTCTCCTCATTTCTGCATTCTATATTGTAGTAATACAGTAGAATCTCTGAAATATCCTTTAGTGGCACTGACCATGTTTACATTTGCCTACCTAACTTGACTATGTATATAGTTGAACAAATACAAAAAATGTATTTATTGTCTACTTTTGTATAAATAAAATCTGTATTTCTCTTCTTTTGACACATTTTCTTCTACACTTGAGAGCGATTGAATGCAAAAAAGGAATCTGAAAATGTTAATGTTTCCATCTTAAGAAATCAAATAGAATAATATTCTAACATAATTTTGGAGCTGCTTTCCCAGTATACCGCTTGAGAGAAAATACATGCCCCATAATTCTGTTGGGAAGTGGTTTTGAAGCTGGTGACCCCTATATGGGCTCAATAGTTTAGGTGGTCCCTGATTGGCCTCATGCCTTAATCAAATTTAAGTCTGTGATGGAAACCTCTACAGTATTGAAATGGCAGTCAGAGCTACACTGCAGAGCACCAGCCCCTTACTTATTGATCCTCCTGCAGGTGGTGAGTCCACAGGAGCGCTTTAAAATTCTGAATTTTATATGTAGAAGCCAAGTTGAAAGACATAGAACCAATAAGACCCCTGGCTTGATGCTGGGGTCCAATAGCAAATACTTTTGTTATATCAGGCCACACTGTCACATAGATGATTAACTTTGAATCCAAACAAAAACGACTTCAAAACCTATTATAAAAGTAGTCTCTGTATGTTACAAGACATGAATTAGCATATATTTATTCAGAAATTCATTACAAGGGAAAACAAACTTGGGAATCTGTAAAAATAGCAACAATATTTCTCAAACATATCCAAACACGAAGTCCTGTGATATGGATATCCAAACTGACAGCATTATTCACTGTATATGAGATATTATGAGTTCTTCAGTGTGGCGTTCAGAGTATCTGTTCAAGATAGTACAACAAGTCCACATAATATTATCCCGACAGTCTTTGAATGTAACATATGGGGGCATTGTTGGCGGGTCCTGTTGAGCAGAGCTTCTCATGATGCTTTGGGAACATCAAACATACAAAGGCCTTTATACTTGTGCAGCAGCTGGTTCTTGGTGCGCACCTGCTCCCGCAGCGTGCAGAGCTGCTGCTGCTGTTCCACAGGGCTGCAATCGATACCGGGCATGTTGGAGATCTGCTCCCGAGCGTCCTGGATCTTGGACTTTAACTTTGCCAGCTCTTGGTGGACATCTTGACTATCCTTGTCCATGCTAAATAGATTAAGACAAGTTAGAACCATAGAACACACGACACGAAAAACATTGGAGCTAAAAAGTGCACAACCAGTTAACCAATTGTTTGTGTTTGTCACCGAACGTGCACACACATTAAACAGATCAAACAGAATGCCGAGACGATTAGACGCACATACGCAGCATTACCATTTTAAAATGTCGTGAACCAGAGGTAGAAAGGACCAGTCTTCATATTCTTTCTCTTGTACTGGCGGGGCAGCAGCAGTCGCCATCATGATCCTCCGTGGCGCAGGAGGGTGACGTCACAAAATGCGACCTGCCTTATCGCATTCTCCCTATGATTTTTGTTTTATTTTCGGAGAAAAGAGCACTTTCACACTGCTTCATTCGAAATGAATTCACGTAAAAACACAATGCACCAATGACGATAAAAATGCACCAGAAACATCTCCACAAGCACTTACATACACTTAATTCTTACCAACTCTAGAAAAAATATATATATAATACTTTTTTGCAGAAGATGAGCCACACATATATGGTTGTTCAGCAAAGATTGTCATCCAAGGTTATTATCATTTATTTTTTATATGAATTAAAAGTAACTTGCTGATCAATTGTGATTTGATTAGGCATATTAGGTACATTTAGAAAAATAAACAAGTAAGCTATCTATCCTTCAGCTGGTATGTGCATGCTTACAGGCAATTTGTGTTTTACCTCAGCAAGATTTTATATCAAACAGATGTCTTTTTATTGATCTAGTGACCTACTGCCCTTGTAATGAGGTCTGAATTAGGGCATATAATGTAGAGCAAACATCAATTGCTGATGTCAAGAGATTTGCCTAGCAACTTAAAGTAGGCTATCTTCAATATGTGCCCCATATGAGACACACTGTGTATACAGTAAAGAACTGAATAGTGCAAACTGTGGTATACAGATGACAAGTGTTGGTCAAAGTGCCCTCAATGTTTAGTGTATTACTTGTTGCTGTAATTGTAATGTATTTGAAAATAGTATATTACTTAAAAAATTTACTTTGCTGGCAGTGTGTAAATCTTGTGAGTCTTTACATGGATCACATTCAAATGGCATCAGTTTAAGTTGTTTGTTTCAAATACTTTTCTATCTCAGGACCAGATGGCTCTTTCTGTCACACACAAGTCTTGTAACTATAATGATCTACTTGCTCTTGTCAAATGAATGGTAAACAATGAGAACCAAAGCAATTGTGCAATTAATTTAAATACATGTAACTGAGTTAATTTGACTGTAACCAGAATTATGTTACTAATATAATTTGACACTGAGTTACTTCAAAAAGGAATACATTAGTAACTAGTTACTTCTGTAACATCAGTGGTTTGGTTTATCTTTATTCATTCATTTATTTTCTACCCCTTTATTAGTCCATTTCTGGATCAGAGGGGTGACAATCAGCGCTGCCACTCAATGCTCATAGCTCCAGTCCCTTGCTGATCCTCCGGAAGGTGGTGTCCACAGGAAGATGGCTGCTGCATCAGCAGTGTCACAGCAGTGGTGTTTCACTGGGTTTATGATCTGTTTGGAAAAAATAAACTCATTGTGGAAATGTCCCATTTGATATTGTAAAGAAGGAGTCTCTATTTATTATCTTATATTAAATATTGCCAAAATTACTATTTTATACATACTTGCTGAGCCATCTCTTTCTATAGATGTTCTGTGATTTTAATAAGTGCATCATCTCACACTGTTCCTCCAGTTTTTAGCTGAATTAATAGCTGCCCCCCTTTATTTAATCCTGACCCAGAGCACCAGCATGAGGCAGGTTCCTGTGCTCTGCAGAATCCAAGTTGGTTCATATGGCACTAACATGTTGCAAATGTACTTTGGTGCGAGGCCATGGAGATAATTAAGCTTAACTTTAAAGTCTATTCTTTGAGCCACAGGAAGCAAGTGCAGAGAACTGAGAACTGGACTAATAATGTGGTTGTACTTCCTGGTTCTATTCAGAACTTGAGCTGCAGCATTTTGGACATTCTGAATTGTGAAGTTGCCATCCATCCATTTTCTTCTGCTTTATCCGTCTAAGCAGAGATACCCTGACTTCCCTATTCACATACACTTCCTCCAGTTCATCCGGGGGAATCCCAAGGCATTCCCAGGCCAGCTGAGAGACATATAGTCCCTCCATTGTGCCCTTATGACAGTGCAATTTATTTAAATTCTGTTAAGACATATCCATACTTATTCATTTTAACAAAGATTGACAACAAAGATGAAATGTCATATACGCAGCAGCTAAAAAATGTAATAAAATAGGGCAATATGCTTGATAAAGTTGCATATCTAGTACAGCCACTAGATGGCGAACGTAGAACATTTATATGTGCACAGTTACACTAACGCCCATAACGCCAGCATTTCTAGCACAAACTATGTGTAACATGACACGTTTTGTACATGGCATTACAGGGAATATTCTTACATCAACTGGCACTCCACGAAATGAAACAGTGCGTCTAAACTTTGTATGTGTTCCACCACTGTACTACGCTTGACGTTTTTACATCAGATTCAAGACAGATGTATTTTGTGGAGGTGTCTTCCAATCTTCTATGTGTCTGTGATACATATATCATAGTAGGTGACATACATCCATGCGTTAATGAATTTAAGTCTGATAATAAATAACTCCAGTAAGACTTGAACGCACCCGGCGGATACAACAGCACAAAACAAGCGAACCCAGCGTGCATTTACCTCGGCGTGGTGACGTAAGGCCTTTGTGTCGGCAAATCACGGAGCGCGCGGGGCGGGCATTGTGAAGCCGTAGTTGAGCGTTAGCAGCTAACTAGAGAAAGAAAGCTAACTAATCGTGAGAGTAGAAGAACAGCTAACGTGAAAGGAAAAGGCAACTGTCAAAGCAGCAAGGGGAACAGCATTTCAAGTAACGTGACAAATCTTGTAAATGACTCAATGAACATACTTGTAACTACTTAATCAAAGACCGTGCTATCAGATGCCCGAGGAGCAATTTGGATACTACAACGACTGTCCCATTTCCAAACGGAAACCATCTCTGGACACATAGTTCGAGCTAGCTTCGCAGCTAGCAAAGTAAAGCATACAAGAGACTCTTTACTGTGACCTAAATTCTCAAACTGAATGTTTCGTCTGTCATGAGTCCGGCCGGGTGCTCCCATGTGAACGGCTATAAGGTGGATAATTGGAAACAAAACCTTCGAGTCATTTACCAATGCTTTGTCTGGAGTGGTACTGCAGAAACCAGGAGACGCAAGGTAAAACTCTCAAAACACAGGAACTTGAAGTTATCTGACTTTTCCCCCCTATGTACAGTATGTACAGTGCCACGGAGCCAAGTGCTCAGGCTGGCCCACATGATGCATTTAAACGAGACTGTTTACGTCCAGATGTGTACATTACTTAATCTAGCGGCAACACACGGGTAAATATACTTCCAGGAACTGCTTTAACTTCACGAGACCTTCCCTTGCCGTGAGCAGAGCAGCTACACGTTTAGTCACAGTCACTCTCGGTATCTGAAATAACCAAAGCACTTGGTAAAAATTGTTAGGATTTATTGTTTTTGATCGAATTTGTTACATTTTGAGTCCACGGTTGCCTGATGCACCACTTGTCTTCTATGCACCGGGAGAGGCAGCATCCTGCAGCAGTGATTCAGCCTGAGTTCGGAGGAGGATGCTGTGACGCCAGTTTGGCTGCTTTATCCATGATCTGATTTTGTTAGCTCCTCTCCTGCTTGGCATACGTCTGAAAAGTGATGTAATTTGTGTGCTGGAAGTCTTCCCCACTCTACTTGTTAATTAAGTTTAACCAAAAACATTGTAACGTTGCGTTGACACATATTGTTCATGGATAGATGGTTTGTAGTCTTACATGTTGTTTTTTCATTCTTTTCTGGTAAATAGGTGCCTCAGGGAAATGCAGGAGTGTCAATGGTGGTAAGTGAACACATATACTCTTAAACCTAGATCTCTGGTGTTGTGCTGCTTCTTGAGGGGCTGCTTTGGGAAATTTTACTGATCACATCAACATAATAACACAGATCTTTGTATATTATTAGCCAAATTTAGTGCTGGAACAAGATAACAAAATAATGGCAAGCTATAACATAAATATTTATAATCTATTTCATTATATCAGAAACCTGCATGGATGTTTAAAAATCATCCCTGTTTCAGTTGGTAATGATGAAACGATCTGTTCACAGTGACATCAAATTGAATACTGTGAGAATGGCCGTTCTAACAGTATTAATAAGACTTCTTTTTCAATGAGTTTGTTCACATCCCTGATTGACTTGAGTTAGCAAATACACCAATATATCACAAATAATGTCAATATTCTGGGTAGTCTTTGGTGATTCAACCAATTTATGCTGATTATGTCTCTTCAATTTGGTTTTATCCTGAATTATTCATTTTCACAATTAAAGAAGGACACACTGAAATATAACCACAGATATGGTCATATTCTCATCCTTTAATGAGAAGTATGAGTTTTAAGATAAGAAAGGCAATACGAACACATTGCATTTGGTTTTCATTTGTATCCTGAATCTTCTGAGTGTGTCCTGTCTGAGAAGAACGTTTTACAGCCTGTATTATGAAAGTGTGGATGTGTTTAATTATTGTAGGAACATTCTGCATACAGAGCCATTCAGTAGGCTACTGTATAGTTCATGTCTTGCCTTCACTCAATCTTCATAGAGCCAAAGCTTGAGATGAAAGCCGAGTCAGTGGGCTTGACACTATTTTACAGCAATGGATTCTTTGATGCAGAGGCACAGGCTAAGGGGCATGATTAGAGAGGCAACTGAAGTCAACTTTTTTCATCCTCTGCTTTTGATAAATCATATATGATCGGAGGCCTAGCTGCTAATAATACACGCATTCCTTTTGGAGCGCTGACAATCCTGCTGATGAGAGGAAGAATATGCATTTTAGCTTGTTGCTGCCAGAATCACAGAGGTAGGAGTGTCGGATTTACACATGAAGTGCCACACAACAACAACCTTACTTCTCTGGAGACACAGCCAGGCGTAGAGCAGATCTTTCTGTCAGATCGCTCTCCATCACATCACAGGCCTGCTCCCTGACTCATCAGCATACTTTCGACTAGCGCGCTCCTCCTCATCTCTAGCTCCTCTTCTGCGCGCACTCCCACGTCTTTTTTTATCCTCTTCCCTTCTGCTTTTTATAAAATCTTGCATTTTCAAACCTTGTTCAGATTTCTCACACATCTCTTGTACTTGGTGTTCCAGAAGAAAGGAAAGCACATATTTTGATCNTCCCCCTTGCAGATGTTTAAAAATGCATTGCCTTGCCTCAATTCTGCCCTTTTTGTTCTCATTATGTGGAGCGTGTTTGATGATGTCAGACCTCGGGTTTTGGCTTCTTTCCCGCGCCGTTTCCTCCCCGTTCCGTTGGTCTGTCTATGTCACTGCCTGGTCTTGTCTGATGTGGCTTGCCGCTTGTCCGTCATCTCTGCTATAGCTCTGAGTCAGACTGAACGAATAGCCAAAAGTCCAATAACCTTCTCTTGGATTTATTAGGTCTGGTAGCCCTCTGGTCTACGATCACATGTAACATTAAACCTTTTTAATCTTTTGAATAAATTGATTTAGGAGGGATAGTTATATTTGGGGTATTTGCAACCTAAAATAAAAGGATCAGTTACTAATCAGCCCTGAAGTCATAAACATAACTTCTGATCAAGCACTTTGGGTGACCTTGGTCTGTAAAATGCGCTATGTATAATAAACATTACTCACTTACTTGCAAATTGAACACAGGGAAAGGATTGTATAGATACAGTTTATCACGAGATGTTGCAACAGATTTCCAAGAAAGCCTTACCTGTTATTTCCAGCTGATTGTCTGGTTTATAGTACGTATCATTGTTATTCTCTTTTCACTCTCATGGCTTCACTGCTGCAGAGATATGGTCAGAGTTGGAGCTAGCTAGTGGGTAGCCAAGCTCTCCGGCCCTCTTTTTAGTCCTGCCATCTGGCTAATGAGCTGTCAATCACCCTCCAGGGGCCAACCAAGCCCACAAACACTAAATGCTATTATGCTATACATTTTAACCGCTAGGAAAACTACATTATTCACTTGACATTGTCATTATTGGAGAATTAGTCAGTGGAACTTTGACTGTGAATACTGCATGATGATGATAGCATGAAAGTACAAGGGGAAGCTGGTGTCTTTCTTCTGATGTATGGTCCATCTCTAGGCTGTTGTGGGCAGGCAGTGGGCATCTGGGACTGGCAAATGATTAGATAGCCTTTTGTTAAAGTCCGGCTCGACTTTAAACCATCTGTGGCGACCAAAACAAAACGCCACTCCGGCCTGCAGGGTCTGCCCGAGTGAGACACATGTTTAGCTGTCTGCAACTATTTATAAGCGCTTCAGCTGTTTCCTCTGTCCTTGCCTCTAAAGCTGCCTACCAAAAGTCCCATAATCGGTGAGGCTAATACCGTCGGAGTTGACAATGACATTGAGTCAAACTAAGTTGAATTTAATTTGAAAGTACACGCAGTTAGGTTATTTTGTCAGAGTGGACTGAATCCATATAATTGTTATTGTACATACTGTAATATTCAAATGGAAAATCTGGCTTAAGAGTAATATACTAGGAATTTTTGCCTTGTTTAAAAGGTCTGTAATGCGAGATAGTTTAATGCTTCTGCTGTGTGGTGTTAAACCGCTTCAATACAAGAAGGTGGCAGAAACCGTGACCGGCAAAGTGCCGTTTTAAACCTGTACTTTTGACTAATACCGATAATAAAATGTTGAAATTTTTATTCCTGGAAATGAAGACTGACCAGTTCAAAAGTAAACTGCAAGGGTAGAGAGGACAGAATGACGATTGTAGGGTGTTTTGTTTCATGGAGAGTAAACTACCACAATGCAGCCCATATCCCAAATGTTAAACCAATGCTCAACAAATTGTCTTGCATTTGACCAACACGGTTTCTCACATATCTACTTTCATTTTTGTAATGTTTGGTCTGGCCTTGATGGTTAGGTCACACATAAAGAGGACTGCACTGAAATGTATAGGAGACTTAGTCATCTACACATTCCTGTAAGATCTTAATTTCATGAGGAGCATTATATAAGATGTCCAATTAATATCAGCGCAGCAGCACTCTGAAGCTGAAGAGCAGCAGAAGCATGGTGAGTCACGGCTCTCATGGTTTCTGCTGTATGAACATGTTCAGCGAGTGCAGACAATTGTCCAGTATCACTGCTCCTCCTCTTCAGTTACAAGTCCTCATATTACTGTCTCATATACAAACGCATCGGCACAAATGACAAGGATAGAATGATATGGAGAGGTTGAAAAATGGTCTTTGGTTGCACAATAGGTCTCGGTTGAATCAAAATGGGAAGTGTTGCTGTTATTGAATTGGAAATGCTACTTTCCAACTGAGAGGCAGATTCACAGGCATCGCAGGTTTTTTTCATTTCTTTTGTTCCTTTTTTTGTTTGGAACCCATTTTCTCTAAACTTTCAGTGTCCACGTTTCTATTTGATGTTGTTCCTCTGTCGCTTTCAAATCGCCAATCTCGCTAGTTGACTAACAGCAGGGGGAGATGAAGAACACTTTCCCATGGCCAACCAAAATCATTGTTCTCCACAGGACACAAAAGGGATTGGTAAATGGTAATAATGAGTGTGATTACATTTATTCTCAGTGAGGAAAGTTATGGTGTTTATCTGGTTTTCCAATAGGCGTTTTTCAAATTCTGGATATATATATATATATATATATATATATATATAATATAAATACTGTTGATTTACAGTCGGAGGATTAATTCTGATACAATGACACACAGTTTTGACAAATGACTGGTTTTGAAATGTAGTCTGTGAAATCATTCCCATTTGAAAACAAAATGCAAAATAGAACTGTGTGGTTCTCATGAACTGAGCCGAATGTTGTCATTGCAAAGCTATTGATAGACAGAGCTCCTCTGCTATTAAATCTATCAGAGCATCCTATGCATCTTGCTTGATTTGAGGTTGTATCCATCACAATCTTTGGTGGGTCATTCCACCTGACACAGACGATGATTACTACCTGTGTGACACTTGTTTCAGTCATTTGAGTCAGCATGGATCAATAGGTGATCTAATAGAGCATTAAAAGCCCTGGAACGAGAGACGGACCCAGTGATTTTGACACTGGGCAATGGATAGGCCGAACCCTGCAGAAATGGATTTCTCTCCAGCTGCAAAAGTCAATATGGAACTGCAGAGCCTTTGAAATACAAGGTGTCTTTGCTCGTCATCTTAATGTTACTGATCATGCAATGACATTATTTCAGTATTCAAACACTGCATGTGTGAAAGCATGTTTGAGTATTTTGTTTATTTATAGAAATGCAGTTGGAGTCTAGAGATGTAATCGTATCGAAATTGTGCTTGCATATCACAAAAGACTGCAAAGTATTTCAGTATTTTGCAAACAAAAATAAGAACAAAATTACTTTAATTTGGGAATATGTTTTTTTTTTTTATGATTTGTCAATAGAATAAGTCATTATCTTTTTGTTGTTGTTCGGCAGAAGAATTATTTTCTATATTCTGTTTCACTATTTATATAAACTGTCATAAAGGATTGCACAACTCGTGTCTGACATGGTTTGAGTATATTTAAATTTATATTTTTTATTTTTTATCCTGAACAAAATCGGACTCTTTATGAGCAATAATGATCAGAAATATCAACACGGCCAGCCCTAAAGTAGTCTCTGTCCATTGTTCGACACGATACCAGAGGTGGTATGAAGTAACTGGCTGAGGCTCTTGTGTTTCTGGTGTACAATAAACTGTAATCCTGTTCAGACGGTGTCAGATGGTACTTTTGTATCCGTGATCAAAAGATGATTGCTCAGACAATACATTTTGGGGTTTTCAAGTTCACGTCGGACAGCCTTAGTGAAATAAACGTGCTTATTACATTCACAAGATCGTTTTCTTGTAATGGCCCGCTCGAAACCATCTAGATTTCACTTTTCTATGGTTTTGATTTTTACGGTAAAGCATGACAATAGTGTACATATTTGCCCGTAATTGTTTATTTTGTAGTTGTTTAAGCCTTGAGCCTTAAGTAAGCACGAGTTCAGAGATATTTGCTGTGTGAGACTCGTCCATCTGCAGTTGGTCTCTACATTCTGTTGCTCACATAATTTCCAGCACCTGTTTATGGCTTCACATGTCCGAGGCTTTACATGCGATGGTTTGTCTCTGATCCAGATCCCACCTGACTTCCTCTGTGTATAGGCCAGCCGAGCGTGAAATCCCACAAGTCCAGGGTATGTGATCGAGTGGAGGTTTTGGTGTGGAAATGCGCTATTCGAATTCAGAAGATTTGTCAAGAGGACCAGTGATCTTGACTTGAATTTAAATCAGAATGGGGATTATAAGTGCTTGCGTGACGACTCAGAGTGGCAATAACACTCAAATTTGGCTGACAGTTCACTTGAGCCTGCTGTTTTCTAATCATACTCAATGTCCCCCCCCCTCCTCATTTTCTCCTTCAGGCTAAATCGTGTATCTGTCATATGTGTGGTGCCCACCTGAATCGACTTCACTCCTGCCTCTACTGCGTGTTTTTTGGCTGCTTTACGAAGAAACACATTCACGAGCACGCAAAGAACAAAAGACATAACCTTGGTAAGTAGCATCATTTCAGCAGAACTAGTGATGGTTCCTTTTCTTCTCAGTGGGCTGTAAAGTATTAGCTCACAATTTATCTAGTTTAATGTTTAAAGAACAGGACCATTCACAAAGATTTAGACTACATCACACAATTATTACCTTAATTTAATCAGAACGTAGACATTATTTTCTGTTAGATTCTTCTGAACATATTTAGCTTATTGATTGTTTGGATTGAACAGAAACAGAACTGGAGCTATAGAAGATTTGTGATTGTAGACTGATGAGACAATCATTTATTTTTCCGTTTAAATAATTTCACTAAAATTTTAGGAGTGGCTGTGCTCTTGAGGATTTCCGATTAAGAATGAGGTTAGAGGTACCATTATTGGTGCTAGTTAATCATAATCATTGAAAACCATT
>JAPMNZ010922338.1:0-10360 GCA_029875035.1 Pomatoschistus microps
ATATTCTCATATTCTCCGCTGCTAATGTATAATAGAATATAAGATAATATAGACACCTGTAAATACTTCAGAACAAGTGCAATTATAGAGTTTATCTCATTTTATTTTATTTCTTATCTTAATTTTATGGTCTATTATCTTAAATAATTTGATGTGTGAAATCTGAGTGCTCTTATTTCCTTTCTCTGCTGTAATGTGCGCAACGATGACACTGAAATTTCTCCACTGTGAGACGAATAAAGGTTTATCTTCTCTCATCTTAAAAGGTACAAGTTTTGATATTCAAATGCATGGCCGACTGTTTTATTTGAGTATTGTTCACAATGATACTGATCAGTGCAATGTGAGTTATGACCATAATACATGGCATAAAATATTAGGTCACTGCAATTATGATGACGTGTTAAAATTGAAAAGTGTCGTTAAAGGAATGAACATTAAAGATAAAGGTGAAACGTCTAATCTGACATGTGAAGTGTGTATAAACGGAAAGTTTGCCCAAAATAGAAGTAGAGAAGAAGACGAAAAAGCAAATGTTATTTTACAACTTGTTCACGCAGATTTGGACGGATCAATAGAGCCTGCAGCAAAGGATGGCTTTAGATTTGCTCTAGGATTTACTGATGACAATTCTGGAGCTGTGTTCACATATTTCCTTAAAGAGCGACTAAACATCAAATCAAATTTTTTTTAACTCATAAACTGCATAAATATGTTTATTGTAGTGCTTGCTCAATAAAATATCTTAGCAACAGAAAAGTTACTTGGTTTTGTAAATAGTGACGCAATCCTCAAGCTACTGAGAAATGTAGTTAAGCTAGTAGCGTCGCTATATGCCCATCACTGGTTTTCATAATAGATGATAAAATGCTTAGTCTGTAAGTGCAATTTTTGGGTTGTTGTGAAGGAAAGTGTACTTTGCTAAGTGCAATTTTTGGGTTATCAGCGAATGATGAGACTGGAAACCTTTTTCATGCTAAATTGTTTGAACTGTGTCAACAAACTAATGGTTTTTAGGCCATATGGAATCTTTGAAGTGACAATGATGCGGACATGATGTGGGTGTGTTTTTTTCGTCTAAATAAATAGGCCTGTGACACAAAGGAGATTGTCCAAGTAGAGCTGTTTGAACCAGCTTTAACATTTCTGTAAAAATGGTACATCAAGGTTTGTTTTCAGTTCCTACCTCAAAAGGAAATGTTTAGTTGAAAAGAAAAGTTGTATTTAACAAGTTACACTGATGGGAGGCAACATCTAAGAAGGGGAGGTATATAGTATATGGCATCCCAGGTTGGATACGTGATGACGTAATGGTCACGAAGGGTTATGTGAGCTAGCGAATGTTGAAAAGAAAGCAGTAGGTCCCTGCGTAGTAATCTGTTAGTAAGTCAAGATTAACACGAAACACTACAATTCTAAAGTAAACAAGAATTATATTTAGGGAACAAAGAAAAAAATGAAATAATGAATAACACATAAGTGCAGAGAATATTTATTGTTAGTTCCATTTACAGGTGGATATGACCTCACACATGTGATCAGAATAGTGGTCTACGGGACAAACAAAAGAAGACAATCTTTTACTAACACCAACCGCTCGACAACGCTGGAATCTGTGAAACGTTAAACAGTGAGTGAGGTTTGGCAACGAGCCTTGATAAAAACAAGCTTTTTTTCCAAAACTTTTTATGGCACATTCAATTAAAAACAAAAAGCAATGGTAAACACGGAGCAAGATATACCTTTTAGTTCATTGATTAGAATATACACTGAAAAAAAGAGACAACTCTGTGCTCTTTCAACCTCATGATCAGTGTTTTTTCCCCCCCTTCGAACAAAAATGTAAAAATAAGTTTCACACATGGATGAATTGCTCTAATACAACTGAGTGTGAAAGACCAGAGAAACCACTGGCACACAGCAAACGCTACAACCTCTTCATGACAGAATAAAAGTCACTTGCCCCTTCTAACACGTCTGAAACTGTAGAAGGCACTGAAATGTATTTGCAAACCTAATATTTATGCTTATTCACATGATTTCCTGAACACTGCGCTCTAGACAGACCAGCCGCAATGGAAACACACATAAGACATGGTACATTCAAGCAAACTGAATGGGAAGAATTGATACAGATGGACAGATGTGGCCTGTTAAATACTCACACATTCAGTTATATGATCTATAACAGGGGTCTCCAACCTTTTTCAATTGGAGAGCTACTTTTATACAGCAGATGAGGCAAAGAGCAACTCTTTTTTGCAGTTGTAATAAAAAAAACTATGTAATATTTAAGAAAAAATAGTGAACACATGTAAATATACTGTATGATCCTTATATTTATACTTGACATGATGAGTCAAAATGTATCTATTCAGAATCATGTTTTCAATTCTAAGTCCTTTGGGGAGCTACCTGTATGTGGCTGGCGAGCTACTGGTAGCTCCCAAGCTATAGGTTGGAGACCCCTTGTCTATACTAATTACTTTGCATGAACACTAACTACGGAGCACTGTATAAAGCAATAAACGTTTATTTAAAAAACAGCAGAACAAAAAATCTACATTATATGTATTCATTTTGTCCTCTAATTAAAAAATACATATAAATGTAAATACAAATAATATTAAAATTCACCTTTACATTTAATGTGAAACAAAAAATGTTTAGAGAAATTGTGTTGACAGATCACATCCTCCCCAGCCCCATCTGACCAAATGCTGTGTTTTCTAAACTATGAAGAATCATTCATCCTTTTCAAACATGAAATGCCAAAGGATATTGTTTGATTGGTCCAAATTACCACACGCAATGCTGATTACGTGATTACTAAAAGGTGGTCTGTGATGTCCTGTGAGCTTTTACCATGAAGCGGCATCTACAAACATTGATTGAAAAAGCATAGCCTTCTGTTGTGTTTATATTTCTGCAAAATGGTTCACACAAAGAAAGACTTTCCCATATTCTTACAGTGACACACATGGACCTCGAGCTGTGGAATGGAATGCTTTAGTTACAGCTGGAAAATCCTCCTCAATCTAAATACTACAGTGACTATAGATGCGTAGTAGGGTTTAATCCCGAGAGACAAGATTCCCGGGAAATCCGATCGAAACTATTCCCGATTCCCGAGAACTGTTATGACAGGAAATGGGAAATAAAAGTTTTTTAAAAATCCAGTGCGCTAAGCGTTGACTTCGCGAATTTGCGCGTAACATTACTTGGCTGTATGTATCCATATGGTCAGCGGCTTCGCTCTCCCTGTGTATTCTATGGAGAAGTGTAGAGGACAGTCCGGGCAGAGCAACACAAATCACATGTATGTGTTTGTCCTCATGGTCTCTGTGCGCTATCCTTTCCAGACACAAGACTTTATGAATGAAAAAAAAAAACGATGTCCAGAATCACTGTAAAACCTGCTGCCCCTGCGTGTGTGCGTGTGTGGATGCGATCTAGAGCCAAGGTGAAATACTAGCGGAGATGGCAGCGCGCAGCAGAAATGATAATTGCAAACTTTGTTGATGAACATAAACTGTGTTCTTTTGGCCTAATAATAATACAAATAATACAAAAATGTCAGTTTGTGATTTGGGAAAGCATATTGGAGTAATATCATACGTTACTTGGGCTAAAAACCCTAACCCTAACTACAAAAAAAAGCTATTTACGTGATTCCCGGGAAATGCGTTTTCTTTTCCCGGGATTTAATACATATTATTTTCGGGAAAAATATTAAACCGTAGTGCGTTGTCTTTGTGTAGAGACAGGCACAAATGTATTGTAACGTTGAGTTTCACCCACTGTTAAAAAAAAATATATAGTACCCTCAACTCTACACACAACAATGGTAGTTAGTGGTTTTATGAAAACAGCTTAATCCCGTTAGTAAGAAAAGCTTCTCTGTACCATTTGTTCCAGTCAGTGCTCTTACAAAGCAAAAGTCAAATAACCACACTCAATTTGACAACATTATCAATAACAGTTCTGATGAAATTACCAAACGCCCTGTCTCTCACAGAGACCCTTGGGCACATTCAAAGAAGTCTTGTAATGTTCCAGTATTACTAAAACTTTGTAAATGTAATTGTAAATAAAATAGCTTCATAAAGAATGTTTACATTTGATTTTCGCACCTACGCTGCTCATTGGATTTCTGCAGCGTATCGTGAGAGTCTGTTGGGAACATCTTGCTAAGCCCCTGTCTGACGGACTTTCAACTCACAACTCCGCGAGACCTTCTCTCAGGTCCCGGTGGAGGAGGGGAACATTGAGTTTGAGTAGACCATGTTCTCCTCCTCTATCGCCGATGGGGCAGCTCATAGAAATCCCCCCTGTCACATTCTCTGTTTCGGAGGCAGAGGTTGAGGATCTTGGTCCCTTATTTTTTCATCTCCATTGTTGAAGTCTTGGCTGTTGGCAGTCTCCTCGGTGGCAAGGCTCCGGGAGTGGATGAGATCGGTCCTGACTATCATCTAGAGACTTAAGTGTTTAGATATTGTAGGACATGTTGATGGCTGACACATCTCTACAACATAGCGTGGCGGGTTGGGGAAGAGGTGCCAAAAGAGTGGCAGGCCGGGGTGGTGGTCCCGCTCTACAAGAAGAGGGACCAGATCTATGGTCATGAGCTTTGGGTAATGACCGAAAGGATGAAACAAGCTTCCGCCGCAGGGTGGCTGGGTGCTCCCTTAAAAACAGGATGAAGAGCTTGTAGTAGAGCCGCTGCTTCTCCATGTCGAGATGAACCAGTTGAGCTGGCTCGGGCATCTGTTTAAAATGCCTCCTCGACACCCTAACCCTGCCAGGAGGAGAGCAGGGGAAGACCCCAGAACATGTTGGAAGGACTACGACTCTCAGCTGTCCTGAAAAATCCTTCGGGATTCCCCTGGATGAGCTAGAGATGTGTTTGGATAGGGAAGTTGGGCATCTCTGCTTAGACTGGTTTTCACCTGTGCTTTGCAATCACACTCACCTACAATGATTCTTCATTAATTTGAATATTGTGTCAATAATAACAGTAAAGCACAACTAATGAGGTGCTGACGTGGTTACTAAGTTTGAATAAGTAAACAATAATAATATTGTTGTGGCCCCTAGGCTTTAGGCCTGAGGTCAGCACATGAGACATGGCACACTGCTACATGCTACCTGTACACAATTGTGGAATGTTCCTTTGATAGCCCTGTATATTTACACTTTGTGCCATAGTCAAAGACACTGGTCCACGGTTCTGCCAATCCGTTGCCTCCGCCGCTAATTCCAAATTATAATTCTGTCAGATTGAAATGTAACTCAATTTGTAAATTAACATTACATTAAGGTGTAACATTTTCACCTCAAAACACAGAAAAGGCAGTCTTTGTGGCAGGTATTCGCTCTATGGGGGAATACAAAATATCCTCCAGGAATAGTGTCCTTCTCCCTTTTTGGAAATTAGTTTAAGTTTTTTAATGAATTAAACATATCTTTTTAAACACGCTGAATAAAGAAAATGAGCTGAAGTGACTTCACTTTCACATATTCCTTTTCATTTGAGCATTTTGAACAGGTTTTAATTATTTACATATTTTTCATGTTTATAATGTATGAGCATCACTCCATTAAACATGAGAAAGGAGATTATTTATGTTTATTTGTGTAAAAGATAATAATGCTTAATTATGTTTAATTAAATGTGAATATGTTTAATTTAAGTTTAAGTGCCCCTATTGTAAAACAAGTCCAAAGCGCTTGCCTTTGGTCAAGCGCTTTGCAGCATGGTTGGGGTCTGGATTCCTTGTCCACTGTTTTCTGGATTCCTTGTCCACTGTTTTCTTAGCTATTTGAAAAGGAAGTTGATGGCGAGTTGCAGAAGGATGAGCAGCATGATAACCACGTAGTCCCTCAGTTGGAGAAAGGAGGCGCTAGAGTCCGAGCGAGGGGCAGTCCGCGACCGCAGGGCACTCACGCTCCTGCAGGGGTAGATACAGCGTAATCATTAGACACAAAAGTAGAGAGGAGTCTATAGACAGCAAGTGATCGAGTGAGTGTTCTTTGCTTGTAATGCGCGGGCAGAGAATACTTTTTGGCACTGTTCTGAGCAGTGGAGTGGGGGAGTGGCT
This sequence comes from Pomatoschistus microps, assembly GCA_029875035.1. NCBI lineage: Eukaryota > Metazoa > Chordata > Actinopteri > Gobiiformes > Gobiidae > Pomatoschistus > Pomatoschistus microps. The sequence continues at coordinate 6,102 of JAPMNZ010922338.1, forward strand.
GTTCTGTAGCGTTCTGTCGCACCAACCTACGTTCTGTTGCACAACCCACGTTCTACCTCACAACGTTCTGACACACTAGCGTCAGTGGCTTCAGTGAACAAATGTGTGGTATGTTCGCAGGCTCCAGCCAGCTATATGCAGTGTATGTAAGGTGTGCGCTCACTTGTTGATGTCTTCTTGTGTCTTCTTGATAGCCTCAATGGAGCTCTGCAGCTCGCTCAGGTCAGCACCCCTCTTCCTCACTCTGCTGCTGTGTTTGATTTGGCGGCCTGATGCACACACATTACACTGTGAACCATGGAGAAACATGGAGAAGCAGTATGTATGGTACTTGTCTTGGTTTGTATGACTGTATACAAATCACAAAAGGATATATGGATATGACAAACCTCCTCCATTGCATTACATTGTAACATCAAATGGTGACGTCGAACGGATTGCCAAGACTCAGAAAACCACTGTGAGGATTCATCAAGGCTAAATAAGTTTGAAACCAGTGCATTTAGACACAAGGGGTTGGGGTAGGTGTTCCTGATATCATGGAGGGAGCAAAACTGCAGGTCAGTGACAATGGGGAACTGTGTTGGAGCATGGTTTCAAACACGTTGAATTCCTTTTGTTCCCTACACTAGTTCTTATGCAACATTGACATGGGACTATCTATTCAAGGGACCTCCTGGCTATTGACGATTAGAAAACCTATGTCTAGGTACGTATGTCTAAGTATATAACCCTAGGGACCCCAAAATATGTATGGAAAAACAGCTCAACAGTTTAAAGCTGGGGTATCATTTGCATACCTGTGAGAAAGATTTTGTGAGTCACTCTTTGACTCTTTGGGCTGAGAGCTGATTGGCTAAGCCAGCGTTTTTCAACTTTTTTTGAGCCAAGGCAAACTTTTTTAATTGAAAAAAACTTGCGGCACACCACCAGGAGAAAATGTAAATATATGTACTCTGTAGCCTATATTCACATTAGTAATCTTTATTTATATACCGCCTTTCCCAGACCAGAGTCACAAAGCGGTTTACAATTGTTATTTTTTTTTTTATGAAGTAATTCTCATCAAAGTGCTCAAATAGAAATCCAGTCCTTGACATAGAGCTTTGTTATATTTCCCTATACAATGAGTTAACAGGAGTTTGGGAATAAAGTGGAACTAAGTGTGTGGGAAAAAAAAACATGAAAAAATCCACTCTCAGCTGTCCACGAGTCCATGATTCTGTCCATGAGTCTATGGTTCTGTCCGCGCGTCTACGGTTCTATTCCGCGTGTGCAGGTTTCTGTCCACAAGTCCATGGTTCTGTCCACGCGTCTGTCCACGTGTCTAGAGTCCACTACGGATGTGCATTCTCTGAGCTGTTGTCAAAGAGGCTGTCAGTACAACGCAGCCACAGCTACCCCAGGGTCAGAGCAGAGAATGTGAATCCTGTCCAGAAATAGCCTAATTTCTTTTCAAAAACGTCTCAATCATTTTTGAGGCACAATGCTCCTCCCTGTTACATTTGTTGGTTGCGTCCAGTGCTTACATTTCAAAGTACATAGCTATCTGCTGCCACCTACTGATATATAAAACTATTACGTGTGTACTCCACAGTTTAAAACAAGTCAGCGTTGGATGCATTTATTTTTGGACAAAGTTGGCGAATTTCTCACGGCACACTGGACAAAAGTGAGGGTGATCCTCTCTTTTTCATCTATGTACTTTTTCAATCAAGTACATAGATGTGAAAACAAGTGATTGTAGTGAACTAGTGGTATCAGATAGATAGTTAGAAGTTCTTATGATATAGTTCCAGTGTTGTGGTTTGAAAGTTTGGTACTCCAGCTTTAAACAGATGATCAGCCTTACGCTCGCTGCCGGAGGAGTCGTGGTGGTCTGGTTCCGGGGAAGAACAACCGCTCTCTGGACTTTTGGACTGGTCACTTTTGTGTTTCCTCTTTGGTACAGTCACCTACAGTGGTCAGAACACACAGGGTGCACAGCAGTCAGAGCCTTGGACTTCACCATGAACTGAACTTACAGAGCTGCCTCACACAGTGCACACCCACATGCGTTCTGCAGGATAGACGTGAGACTCAGAAAACACACTCAGAGTTCATATACAACCTTTTTGATAATCATGGCACAACATGTCAGTTTACTCGTATGCCATATGCAAACATCTATTTGTTCCAGGTCCATCTTTCTATTCCACAACAACATTTTATTTTTGGTGCCAAAACTCAACTCCTGACTGTACCTCAGTTTTACACCAGTAGACGGAGTCTGGAACATGATTTAAAGAAAATCTAAAAAATGTACAATATTATTCACAAAACATGAACAAAATTTACACATAGTGGGGCAAAAAAGTATGGTAACACTTTACAATACTGTTTGATTATAACTCATTTCTAAATATTAAGTAATCATTGACTACTAAGTACTGAAACAAATGTCTTATATACATTCACAAATAATCAGGTAAACATTAACAACTCATTAACAATTGATATTTGTAACTGTTTAGGTAATCATTACTTACTACTAACACTTACTTACTTGTTTATAGTCATATGTAAATGGGAACACAGGATTTCCTAATTGATTTTCAAATGTTGATTATTTAATCCATTATATCAAAATAACCATGTGCTACTCATGATTATCATCAACTCAATTATGAATTAATATTTAATAAATACCTAATGATTGTTAAATTATTAATGTTTAAATTCACAGTTACTAATCATTACTTAAGTGTTTCCAGCCCATGAACAATGATTAGGTGATACGTTAAATATTAATCAACAACAAAATAAAAGTATACAACTCATGATCTACATAGTATCTACTCATTTTAAGTCATAATGGAATGTTCATATTAACAAATTATGTACAATACATGAATTATACCTTCTCATATCAACAGTGTGTACGTTCATGTTTACTACTCATTAGTTTATAAAGTGGGGACTGTTCCTCATTGACTAATGTTAATCTAGCTAGAGTACATTGTTATATATATTTTTACAAATACATGTACATTTTCCCAATAAAGACTCTACTTAAAGTAAATTTATTGGACAAATCAGATCATAGACAAACATTTCCTTTTTCACTACCAAGACCTGATTGAAAACTAAAGTCAGGCACTCCAGAGTCACCAATGAGTCATCAATGCAAAACAAATAATACTAAATTTAAGGGTTTCTGTTTTTTATCCTATTGTTTAAATAAGGGCTGTCAAAATTATCATGTTAACTCACGTTAATTACCTTTTTCATTAATCGCGTACAAAAAATTAAGGTGTTTAACGCATGTCCGAACGATTGTATTGAAAAACTACACATCTTGACTGTGCCCTGTCCTGCTCCAGCGGCTACACCACCTCTGCTGCCCTGTCCTGTCCTTTTCCAGCGGCTACACCACCTCTGCTGCTGTGACCTGTCCTGCTCCACCCAGTGTCTTCTGTGCTTGATGCTCTCTGAATGATTTTTCCTCTGCATGTTATGAAGCTTCGCGCAAGTTCACACTGGTAGACCCGGCCTGCTGCTGCCCAGCTCCTCCAGGCCTGCTCATCTCGGCTCATCACACAGCAACACCCTCTACCAGTCAGCCAATAACCACCAGGCCGGCATGTTAAAAAGCCGGAGACGCCCACTTCCTGGTCTGATCAGTCTGCATCGTGCATATCGCTATAAGCACTTTCACCATGCATCCTCCGCCACCCCACCTCCTTCTCTCATCGAGCGTGTTTGCCTGCTGCCTCTGCCGCCACCAGTGCCTAGGCCCTGGGGGGATCTCTATGCGCGCGAGCAAGCGCCGCGCTCAAACAGCACCGCTCCGGGGCCTGGGGCGCCAAACATGCTTAAATAAAATACTTCAAATTTGCATTTTGTGTTGTGGGTCTCTCCAGCGTGAAGTACTTTTGCATGTGACAAAATAAATGTCATGTTCTCTACACTGCGTTCTGTTTGTCCCCAGGTTTCTTGTCCTGCAGGGTGTCACTTCTACACGCATCTTAGCTTTCATGGTCAGTGTGCTTTTTGTACCTGTAGGATACATGCTATACTAGGGGTGGGCGATATGGGCAAAAATAAATATCTTATTTTTTTTCCCCCAAATCCCCAAAACAATACTGTCACAATATCTTTAAAATGCACATTTTTTTGTGCATGTTTTTATGTTCAGCGGCCACTGGTCTAGTTCTGTAGTTAGCTTAGGTCCTGGATCCATAGCCCGTCCGTCCGGAGGAGCGGATCCCTTTCTCAAC
>JAPMNZ010922361.1:0-11208 GCA_029875035.1 Pomatoschistus microps
TCCCACCTGTAAACGGAGCTCAATGGAGCAATTCCAGACCTTAGTATGAAATGTAATTTGTACTATGGTGTGGTACAACCAGGCTAGTCCTAACCCAGCAATCTCCAAATGTTTTAGTGCCACAGACCCCGCCTCCAGTACCAGTCCTTTGTTAGATCGACAGGAGGTACATATCTGTAGTTTGTACACATGCATGAAGCACAAATGCAACACAAGCGTTCATGACCCAGTTTTGAGCATTGTTGTGGGAAAGTCCAACTACAATATAAATATTGCGTCTGAGTTTTAATGTTCTGTCTTCTGACCGGTGGTGAGGCAGGACGCGGTGCCTTGGTGAGGCAGGGCTATGGGCAGGACGCGGCGCCGTCTTCTTCATTGTCCTTCATGTTGCTCAGCAGGTTAGCTTATTGACAAACTGTTATTCCCATCGGCCTTTAGCCTCAGCTCTGCCGCAGCTGTGTATGCTCTGGTCGGGGCAAAATAACTCACTATCTACCAGAGCGATATATTCACCTCCTTCAGCCATAGAGGGTTGAAAAACTACAAGTTGTCGTGCTACACATTTTAGCAATTTTGTTTGTTTCTGCTTACCACATTAACATGTCTGCATTGACGTCTCTATATCTTGTATCCAATCAAAAGACTTGCAGGATCTGATGCTACTCAGGACCTGCTAGCTGACCCTAGAAAGGAAACTTGAAACTGATTGGTTAATGTGACAATGCCAAATGTGACATGTACATTTCTTTTGTGTGATCAATAATTTATCTTATCTTATCTTATTTCATCTTATTTAGTCCTGTATATTAGGTTTAAACTGTAGTTTGTAAGAGTGTATCATGACAGCACTGATACATAGTTTAAATGTTGATAGGTTGAAAATGATTCACTCCAGCATTAACTCTAAATTAAAAGTCTCTTCCCCCACGTTGATTTTTCCAGCAGCTGGTCGGCCCCATCTAAACACTGTGCCTCCCGTAGATAAATGATCCTCCCTCTCTGCTCTTGTCTCCAGCCTGATGCCATTAGTGTTGATTTCATGTGACACCGATGAAACCGGATAATGAAAATCAATAAGGCTTGCTTCTTTCCGCCCGCAATTGTCAACTTTTATAAATCCCAATCTTGGCACACTGAGCTCACAACACAGTACACAAGGCATTGATTGTGAAGAAGAAAAAAACCCGTCCATCCATATTTGAATAATGTTGATAATTTTCGATTTCCATTTTTCTGTCTTAGCCTTTTTCCCGTAGGATCTTTTGATGCTCTGGCTGCGTAAAACCAGTCGACGCAGATCAATTTTCCTCAGTGTCTCCGGCTGTCTGCTCTAAATTGTATTTACCTGCGCCACAAATGTTTTCTGTTCCGATAAAATAGGGAAATGAGAAAAACAAGACAAACATGCAGCCGTCCGGCACTAGCTGCGCTCGATGGTGATTTGTCAGAAGAATGCCTCGTGTTTACATGCAGACGTTACAGTTGTTCAGCTGGAAAGACTTTTGCCTCATGCATCGTGGACATGTCAGTGTTGCACACATTACAGAGCAGTAAAAAGAAAGGAAGCATAGATAGATACAAGATTTGTAAGATGTGAATAATATGAATAGTGTTATGACTTGGCTCTGAGCCACAACAAAAATAGGGGAGACCAGGTGGATATGTACAAAATACAACTTAAGAGTGCATGGTTGAGGGCGAACCCGGGAGCAGGGCAGGTCTGGAATGGTCCACGGGAGCGAGCAGAGAGAGCGAGTGCACCTTTCCTCCACATTATATGCGCGTGCGCTGACTGGGCGCGTGAACACGCCCACTGCTACAGCGCAAACTGGTAAACTGGCAAATGGGAGAGAGGAGCGGCAGACGGAAAAACGGGCGTCCCAAAACCCCCATAAAGGCCTAGCCTGTAACAACAAGATTAAGAAAACATTGAATGGTCAATATCATTAGCTTTTTCACTTTAATGCTAAAACTTTTTATGATAAGTACATTAGGAATTAAGAAATAAGAGCTTCCAGATTAAAAAAGGCTCATGTAAAGGGGCAACAAGAAAAACGACCTGCATAACTTCACTGGAGCTGCTCTCCTGAGCAGATGTATCATCCGGGGGCGACAATCATGGGCCAAAAGATCTTCACAGCAGGTAGAAAGAAGTCATCCGTGTTGCGAGTCCAGTTTTTTGCTCAGTTGAAGTTGTAAGAGTCCAAAAAAGTAGAGCTGAGGTCTACTTAGCTTGATAGGTCCAAATGTTTATCATACCGTTTCAGGTATCCAGGCCGATGATCAGACATCCTCAATGACAACAGTCCACTCTCAGCAGAAAAGTTCTGCAGGACACAACTGTCTGCGGAACCTTCATGCTGGGACAAGTACATCCCTTCATTTTAAATCCTCCATTTTCAAACTTGTTGCTTAGACAAATCCCCAGACTATACATCATGGTGATGTTCCACTTTGACTAGGCCATATCAGATTATTCCATCATACATGTTTATCCGTAAAACATGAATTGCCAAGGCAAATAGTCTCAATCATTTGTATGTTATCTAAAGTGTTAAACTATCCTGACCAAACAAACCACACAACCGCTTCACGACCTCCTTGTCCTTTTGTCTTCGAGCCTGTGGCCATTTTCTATTCAAAATAACCAGCCACTTTGGCAGTTGCTCCAGTTTTTTTGGGGATGGAGAAAGATACAAAAAAAAAGTCAACTCAAAAGCTCAACAATTTGTCCCACAGCGCCAAGTGTCCAAGTGGGAGGCATAATAGCGTGGGCTTTTTTTGGCAATGTCCTTGAACGCCCCGATGAGTCACACATAGTATGACCCAGCGGTTGACAGTGATTGGCTATTGTTGCCAACTCGGCCTTGTCCGCGCTCATTTCTGGTGCATTCAAACTCTTGGCATTAGATTTTTTTTTTCCCGCATTTTTGACAGATTTGAAAGGCTACACAACCGAACGCAATGTGGCTGCAATTGGGTGAGGTATTAGTTTAATTGTTGGGGCGGTCGTTTGGCCCGTCAACGCTGTCCTTGGGAAGAGGAAATCCATTTATCCAAGGTTCAAATAACAATAGTTCTCATGAGGCTTTTAAACGCAGGCGCAAAGGGGTTGTGTAAAAAAACAGCGTGTCCAGTTTGGTTAGAGTTATCCGTTTTTACATGATGGTTTGAATTATTAACGCTGTAGCGCTAAAGACGGGCTTGTTAGCGGTTGTCGTTCATGCGAGGAAGCGGTGGATGGAGTTAACAAGGAGGCCAGAGTAAATCATGTTTCTACTTAAAATGAAAGGGAGATTGTAAAACAGGCAGGTGATTTATGAGGAAAACTGTTGGATGTTTTTCTCACAAATTGAAATTTCAGACTGAACGGAACTCGATGTGATCTCAGAAAGTCAAGGTGTTTTGATTGGAGAGGAAGAAAAAAGATTTTGGTTGTATTAGAGGAAATGGTGATGGTGAAAATAGAATAATTTGTGAGTTTTTCTGTTCATTGAGTGGAAGGAAACATGTTTTTAGAGTTAATGGAAATCAGTCTGACAGAGTCTCCTTTTGGGTCCTTCTGGCTCCAATTCAACAACTGCACATCGAGTTGATTAATTCTATTTATAGCAATTTGTATTATATTTTATTCATAGCCCCTTTCATTGAGTTCAACCCAAAAGCACAACATTTGCATTCAAAGCAGACAATAAAATCAATGCAAAGATATACACAAATATTGTATTAACATTTGATTTTAATTAAGTTCAAGGTACAATTGAAGCAGACCTTTTGCTTAGGAGGCGTTAGCTTGTGCTGATCCATGTGAATTAACAATACATTTTTAGCTTTTGAGCTTGGAGAAGAGGCACTGCTCTCCTGCATTAAGAGGACCTAGCTGAGGTTGTGAGAGAGGCGTCATTTTAAAAATCCCTTGGACATGTCACACCGGGAAGAGATCCCAGCAAAGACCAAGCACACCGGAGGGAAATTGTCTCTGAGCTGGCCTGGGAACTCCAATGGTGTTCATGAATAACGAGGATGTCTTTGCTTTGACTTGGTACTTGCTCTTCCACCTTCGCCAAATTCAAGACACTAGGAATGGGCGGCATGGTGGGGCAGTGGTCAGCGGGTTCGATTCTACCTCCAGGTTTGTGTGGAGTTTGCATGTTATCCCCTATGCATAGGTTTCCTCCGGGTGTGCCGGTTTCCCCTAACACTAAAAACATGTACAATCGGTCTGGCATGCGTCTCCTGTATGGTGACCCCACGGCCATGTGTGGAGTGTGCGAAACATGTACATTCATTGGACAAAACTAAAAGCTGTCATATTGACTGCTCTGGGAGTTTTGGCATTTAAGATCAGGAAGAAAACAATACAAAAAAAAAGCCATTTAATAATATCAGTTTCAAACCTACTTTCCATTAAGGTGGACTCTTTGGTAAACAAGTACAAACTTAACAATTTTCGGATCCCAATGAAAACCCAGTAGATTGGACCTGGATTGATAAATGCCCAACGCTTTCACAGGTCTGAAATTTATGAACTGCACCTCTACAGTCGGTTAAATAATTTATGAAGACAACTTGACATTCTGTATTGATTGATTGAAGAATTTTTCAAACTATTTCTGAAAGCCCTATTCCATGCTGGTTGCAAAGCGTAAATTACTTTTTAAGAATTTAGTTTGGAAGAAGAATGTTACTGGCTTTGATTCTTGCCATCAATCATCATTACCACTGCTTACGAGTGGAAGACGAGGAATCAAGGTGCAGAGGCCGGTCTGCACTTTTGCCAATAATCCAAGCCTCCGTTTGGACGATTGGATATGAAACTTTAATATTCTGCATGTTTCTGCTTCCAAATGCATCCCTTTTTTATAAAACCTGCCATGTTTCTCTCGCAGCCCTGGCGTTTAACCTTCCTATTTCATCGTTGCCAGCGTTTCAAGGCAAGTTCTCATTTTTTTTGCACGCCAGTAAAAAATATTTGTCATGTTAGCTCATCTCGCTGAGAGCTTTTTGACTAGCTCGTGTTAAAAGTCCAACATGGTACGTGCCAAGAGTGTTAGAAATTGACTCTGGCATTTGACACAATAAAACTTTAGGCTGGGATTACTATAAAAAGCTTTAATGTAAAAATGCGGTTTGACTTTTGGGGGGAAAGCAAATAAAAGTTGGCTTAATATTGATAAAAGTCCCAGACAGCAACATTAGTGGACTTGTAAAGATTTTTGTGTAAGAATGGTTGTAATGTATGAAGTCAATTCTGTCAATGCTTTTCTCATTTTTGGAAACACATGCCACATGCTCATCGTATGAAATTATTGTCAAATGCATGTGGTATAGTTACGTCATTAGTTTATTGCATTGTGCCATTTTTAAGATTAAGAAGTGAACGTCAACCTTTCTCAGCCCGAAGCGTCCAACAGTGGCAGTAGGTTAAAGATTCTTTGATAATCTTTTCACTTTATTCATTGAGTCTTTCAAGGAGTTTAAATTCCAACTGTTTGTGAATATGTGAAATACATTTTCCTGGTGTCCTGTTGCCAAAGTCCCATGGAGATTTCTGCTAGAATACTGCTAGAATAGAAGAGTATGGGAAATGTATTCAGATTCACTTTTCTCACATAAAGGCACGGGTAGAGAAAATATCCTTTATTTGTCACACAGTGGGTCAATTTCAGTGTTGCATCACCAGCTACAGAGCAGTAGGAATGAGCTTGATAAATGAACATTAACTACTAACTCAAATAGGTTAAAAAAATCTCTACGCTAAAGTGTTGAAAATTAAGCCAAAAAATGTTCACATTATGCAAAATCTTAATTTGAGCACATTTTGACTGCTTAAAATAATATTTGCTAATTGGACAAGCAAACTTCTATATTTTTTAAAAGATACAAGACACGTCTCCCTAGGAATGAGAAAATAAGACAACAGTTCATGAACGAAGACTAAATGGCTTTGTCTCATTTAAAGACTGTCAGAATATACCCAAATCAAGACAAAAAGCACTTGATTCAAGCCAGTGTAGCTATAGCATAATAAAGAAGCAAGAATTAGATATAAAATATTTAACTTCAGGATCATGAGAAAGAAAGTCCAAAATACTGTACATTTTAGTGCAATACATAGAAAAAAAATAAAATAAAGCAGCATGAGGGAATGGGACAAAGTGACAAAGTAAAGTGACAAAGTGCTTCTATATTGCACATTGTGACATTCAAATTATCATTGCGCAAATGAGTAACGTATAGATCCACTCCCCCATTGCCCGAAAGAGGCCAAAGTGTGCGTTTCATTGAGTGGTTTGGTGGCTGGCGTCAGCTCTTGTTGTGCTTTGTGTGGTGAGAACATCGCTGAAGGAGCAGATAACCTTGCACCTGTACACAGCTGCTCACATGGAGGTGCAGGAGGTGACAGTGATGAATAACTCCAGGAAGACTTGCTCAGCTTGATAAATACAAGAGTCACACAGTGTCCTTGACAGACACTGCAAGGTTTTTTTTTATTATTTTTTAGGGATGAACCTTTATAGAATGGAAGTTAGGATGTTTGTACTGAACTTGATGAACTATATATTTCTTGCATTAAAATATACAGTATTTATATGTGCTTCTTTATTATGTTAAAGTTATAGAGTTGCTTCCTAAAATGCTGAAGTTAGAGATTTCATACTTGATTTTGTATTATGCTAAAGTACCAGAGATACTATGATATTTTAATTATTGAGTTATTGTTCATTCATCTTGTACTGTGTACGCCTCATTCCTACTGTTCTGTAACTGGTGATGCAACACTGACATTTCCCCATTGTGGGACAAATAAAGGACCTCTTAAACTTAATCTTAAATTTTTTTGGTTTTATGAAGCGCTGCTAACTTAATCATATTATTGTTATAGATTGAATCTATGGCAAACTTGTCACAAAGACCAGTTGAGGATATATGAAAAGTGGCTATCTCCACTTTTCTGACTGAAAATGAACTGTTTTGAGAGCTTTGTATCTCAGTTTTATCACAATATATTTATTTTGAAAGAGTACTTACATACTTGTGTTCATAAATTGTTGTATTTTCTGTAATATAAATTAAGATAAGATAGACTTTATTGATCTCAAACAGGAGAAATTTACATCTGGCATATAGTTCTTTACCACAAAGTCACGGCTGGGGAGGAATAGGTTCTTTTCAATTAATTTGTGAATCCCAAGAGCAGTCGTCTCGGAGGACTTTACAATATTGTCGATTCACCAAACAATTCAAACCCAGGAAAGGCAATATTAACACATAAGAGCCATTGGTCCATAGGAAGCCAACTCCTCACTTCACCAACTTTTAGATGGATAGATAGGTACTTTATTGACTAAACCATGAACACTGTACTGCAGCAACATCTCAGGTGGGATATAGCAAAATAACAGTTGTTTCATACTACTACTTAGGATTTGCTGCCGTTTCCAGCGCAAAAAGTAAACATTTTGGTCGTTTTTCCTGCCACAGTGACTTCTCCCCTCATCTTTAAACGCAGTTTGAATCGAGACATTCTCTCACCGCTTTTTTTAACTGCTTCTGTGTTTTTGTCATTCACAATCCTCTCAAAACCAATCCATCTGTGATCTGTAATGTCTATCAATAGTTGAAACACAGTGAACGCCTACACACGTCAATATCGCTTGCTGAGAAGATGTACACTATCGTCATGGCGATCGGTTACCATGTCTTTAGCTCAGCCTTCACTGTTGCTACAAGCTCATCTCCGCAATATAATAGTTTTGAGATACATTTCCTTCACGTTGGATCCGCCTCCGGTGAGTTCACGCCTCGATGGATAATGACATTTGGTCAAAGTCACAGGAATAAACAAGCCGGCCAAACAATGCAGATGCAATTATGATTACTGTCCGATGGAGATGTGCCAGCGGAGATGGAAGGAAAGAAATACGGGGGTGGAATAACTCGGATGCATCTACATTCATTAGCATGTGATCACCAGCGCTGACAGACCATAATATCCAGAGAGAAAGGTAATTATGATGAACAGATGGGGATGTATCATAGAAAACCATGGCATTGTATAAAGAACCATAGGAAAATTATTTATCAGGAAGTAATTGAGGTTTGTATACTCATGGAACACCTACAATAAGTGTTTTTTTCCGCGGCCTCTGCGTCATGTATGTGTCTCTATCTTACCATGATTTCCAAGTTTGTATTTTATGTGCCAAATACAATAGAAATGTAGACAACTATATTATGTTCTGTTTGTTTACACTAAGCTAGATTACCGAACCACACTCAACCGCCCTCATTATCAGCGGAACTATGAGACAATCGTGCACTTAGTCAAACGCACTGCCCGAGGTGAGCTTCGCCGAAATGAAACATTTTGTCTCCCGAAAACGCACTAGACAGATGTGCGTCTACTTCCTACGCCAGTCGGTTTGTTTGTTTGTTTGTACTCAGAAATACTCCCTGCCTAATGAGAAAGCGAGTTTAGTCCCTGATAAATTGCCTGTTAGAGGAGGAAGGTCAGACAAAGCCATCTGGCCAGCCTGACGGAACCTGCGTGGGTAGAGCGAGTGTGTGTGTGTGTGTGTGTGTGCGTGTGTGTGTGTGTGTGGAAGTGGTAATACTAATGATGCTAAGACTCCCCATTGTCCTGGAGGCGCCCCAGAAACTTTCACTCCTCCAGGTCGGAGCTCTGACCCTCTGTGCGCTCAAGCAGACGTATGCAGAGACAAAGACATTCTACTGAAGTGAGGAGTTTGGAGGGCTGTCGTATTTAACACTCCAACTCCCAGAGTCAATTTGACTGCTTTTATTTTTGGAAGTGTGATGACTAAAAGGTGCCATATTAAGATTTTTGACTTTTCTCTGGTTTAAACATCATTTCAGTGCTATTTGGCCTTCATACACATGCCCAGAGTAGTTTTTTCATTGATTCCCTCAAGCTTTAGATAGAGAGCGATCTTTCTCTTACATTCTCCAGAGGAAGCAAAACGACTTTATCCAAGTTGTTTCGTAGCACACTTTCACACATAGGTCCAGCTCCAGAAGCCCCGCCCCCAGGAGGTGATTGACAAGAGAGAGAAACCAAAACAGCGAGTCAGCGTGCACAGCCTGTCTCAGCGTATGGGCACCCGTCTCGTCTGCATGTGTTCACTCAGCGAGTAAAAGTGTTAGCATCAAGTCAACTTGGAGTGTTTTTGGGTGTAACAACGTGAATTTGACCCAACGCTGAGTTTAGCTGGACTTTCTATTCACAGGATCACGATTTCTCCTGTGTGAGATTAATAAAGTATATCTTATCTTATCTAATCTTATTAGGCTTGGAAATTTTCAACAAATCTGAGTTTATGAGAGTGACACCAAAGACTGTTTACCACGAAACTGGACTTACTCAAAAGCTGATCTGGAAACCTGTGTTATTCCCATGTAAAAAAAACCGAAATAGAATAACAAAGAGCTCTTATCTGTAAGTACAATGCAACTGACTACTTCTGTGAACTAAATAATTAGGGTCAGATTCTGGAGAGGCTCTGGGCTCTATGTGGCGGATTGTCATTGTCAAAAGTTTATTCTGAGGTCTGAAATGATTATATATCGGTGAAATAGTTCTGTGTTTACAAAGTCAGTGTGAGGCTACCTCACCTCATCAGTTCTACGACAGAAATGGCTATACAGTTTTGAGTGTTGCATGTGTATCCCCATACAACAAGTAATTATTACCATAGCAACACATTTCCTTCCAATTAGCATTTTTGGTAACCTTTCAACTGCTTTTATCAGTTTATTTTAAGTTATATGAACCAGGTTTAGCACTAAGTACAAAAACTTATACATTATTTACTTTTAATATATGTAAAAAAAAAAACACATTCTTAGTGCTTTCCTTCAGTACCTACAGAATGTAAAAAGAAGAAAATAAGAGCAGATTGTTATGATGTAGCTGTCTTATCTTCCCTCCATTCCTCTCTCTGCTTCACTGCTCACAATAGACATTTTGATGAATTAATTTGTACATCAGAAGACAGTATTCTATGCAGTAATTAAGTAAGCACATTTACTACAAGGACAGCTCGTATCTTGTTCTGCAGAGCTGTAGGAACCACATTCCTGAAATTGCTTTACCACAAGATACGTCCTTTTCCGATGGGCACTTGATAAAACACAAATCACTTCAACTTCTGAACGATTGGGCATAAAAACTCCAGCGTCTGTCATATTGTTTCTGAGCAAACATTTCAGCACGGGGCTTTCCTCGGTGACTAAGTGCTCCTCGCAATTCTCTTTGACTCGCTCAGCCACTAATGAGGACAGCTTTATGCATTATATTATGTAGCGCAGTGTAAATAGAGCATTAATGCGGTCTTCTAATGACAAGAGGTGTGCAGGGCGGAGATTAAGTGGCAGCCCGAGAAACCAGGCGAATGCATAATAGCAGCTTACTCCGACAATGCATCAATAAGACGCCATTGTGGAAAGGTCCCCGGAAATTATTTAGTCTATAACTCCTGTGGCAAATGGAATGAGTATATTTATGTTAACGCAGCCTGGCAGACGCTCACTTTGGTGCAATGGCGTTTAGCGACGGGGATTTAGTCGTGCTGTCAGTCATCAGGGGCAATACTAGCCTGCCATTCGTAAACTCTGGTCAATTATTATTTCCCTATGTAGAGGTATGGGTCTGATCTCTTTAACAGCAGTTACATCGGTTGAATCCCATCCGACCAATCAGCGAGCGCAGGAGGCGGGTGTTGTAGGTAGGTGTCTCTGGCGTCAAGAGTTTGGGTCGAATTTGCTGGTTGTAGCTTGGCAATGGCAGAGAATGCAATAGTCAAGTAATCCATTCCGGTTCGGCTCCCAAAGATCAAGAAACTGAAGCCGGACAACAACAATAGGAATATTTCGCAAATTTCATTACTGGCAAAGATTTTGGTGCTCTACTCCTTACGGGCTCTGTTGGTGGCAAAGGAGATGCTAGGCTAAATGCTAGCGACTCACTCGGGCGCGTTACATACATCATGACAATCGTTTCAATCTGCAAAAAAGAGTTAACCCTTCTCACAATTTAACGGAGCTCAAAGTAGAAAATCAACCCCTTAGTACGAAATGACATTTGTACAATGGTGTGGTAAGAAATTAAGTGTAAGTTAGTCACTTTACCTTGCAAAGTTTCTACATAAGTTAGATACGTTATTTCAGATTGAATAACTAACACTT
>JAPMNZ010922378.1:0-10501 GCA_029875035.1 Pomatoschistus microps
AATAGTGTGATGTGTAAAAGTATTCAGCCCCCGTGGATTAATATGCTGTGTATATGCCTTTTGCTACAATTACAGCTTCAAGTCTTTAGGGGAATGTTTTTACATTGAGAGAAGTAGCAGATTTAGATCTGGTCTAATTGTCCTGATGGTAGGTAAATCTCCACCCCAGCTCACGTCTGCGCACTGACCAGTCTCTCGGTCATTGTCCATGGTTTAAGCAGCATCATAGTCCTTAAAAACAGTTACTGTGTACTCTGGGTACTCTGCAGTTTGTCCAAACAAGAAGGGGAGGCGGGCACGCCGACAGCACCCGGAAAGCAAAGTGTAGCGCTCCCCGCACCAAACCGAGACCCCGAGCCGCTGACCATGCTCAGCTATGCGGTAGCCGGGCCAACGCGCACAATGCAGCGACGCATTAAAGTTGGGCACCATCCAGTTGCTAGCCTTAAGCCTCAGCCGCCGGATTGATGACGACCCATAGCAACTCTCCCAACTAGTCTGCCTCGCTCTGAGCCCCGTCCAGCGGATGTGACGTTGGATAGAGGAGAGGCAAGGTAGCGCAAGTGACAGGCTTTTATACTGCGCCCCCTGCTTTCAATAGGGAGCTCACGCCAGCTCACTACACATGTATATTAAGTTCCCATATATTTCAACATGCTTGGTTTTCATCACACCCTCCTTCCTATTTGCACAAACACCACCTGTTTTATGCATATTCATTTAATCTAATAATTTTTCTCCAATGTTTAGGAGCGCTATTCATATTGTGTGAAAGCCGTTGATAAATATACAGTGTTTTTCACTGCGGCCAAAAGGTCACATTTTGACCAGAGCACCATCATCCACATGTTGGACGTGTGCCCAACGTTGCTTATTGAGACTTTATTTCTATTTATAACTCGTCCAGATGAGCTGTCAAGGTATGCAGCTACTCCAGAGTTTCCATTGGCCTCGTGGCTGCATCTCTGATCAGTGTTGTTCTTGTTAGAGCTCTTAGATGATTGGCCCTGTCTTGGTAGGATTTCAATTGCGCCAACCCGAAAAAATTACAGGGGTTAACCTTCATCTTTAGGCAAAATAAAGCCATAGTCAAAGTGAAATCATAATGAAATCAAAATAAAACGCTTGAATCCTTAAACATATCTTTAAATGTTACTGACAAAAAGAGCTGCACCATTCTCTCGATGTTCTGTTTCTCTTATTGTTGCAATAATGATACAATAGAAAAATTCAGACAGTGATTTTCCTAAATTGATTTTATTATCTCTAATCACTGTATTTACCAAAACTACCTTTTGCAGCAACATGGTTCAGCCCTGCCTCATTCATTAATTTATGAGAAACCAGGTTACAGTAGAGCCAAGAACTGATTCAATCTCAGGTAAAGGAGACAGAATAAGTATGGTGGAAATCACCCCCATTGGTTATTTGGGACACAAGAAATGGGCCAGAGGCAGATCGTCCTATCAGAGCAGCCTGGGAAGCCTGAGAGAGTGCAGCAGAGAGGAGGTGGAGGGAGCATGGCGGCTGTGGGGGATTCAGCTGGGCCTTAAGTGTGCTATCATAGGCGTCTCTTGTGCATGCCTGCTTTATTTGCAGTAGTCAGGTTAATGAATCCACCAGCCCACTTGATGTTGAGAGGCCTGCCACAAAGAGCTGCCTCATTAGACGGTGCCTGCACACTGCTCAGAGACAAAGGGACATTCACTCACTGAATGCCTTCACGCTCCTCAAAGCTGCCAGCCTGCCAGCACCAGCGCCATGGCACTGCCCCCTGCACACGCCCTGGCACCTGGCCAGCCACAGCGACCCTCGGCAGACTCTGAGGCACGGGGATGCAGTGCTGTATGCCTCAAACACTAGGCACACTTCAGTCTGTCGACCTATGCCAGCAGCACACACGCTGAATGATCAATAACACTGATTAGTTCTTCTCCTTAGATTCACAGAACATAGGTTGTGTGCTTAACCTAACAGCTTAAATATATGTATTAAAAATGACACCTTGAATCGTAGTCACTGTTCCCATTTACAACTAGCACCAGCTCAGACATTCCTCTGAGAAACCCCAGAATGCAGTTGTGAGGGGGCATGAACAAACAGTCGTCTTTCAGGATTGATCTACTGGCAAAGATCCAGTTCACCACTTTCTTGAAAAAACAACTCTCTCAAGGGTCAAGAGTTAAATATTTTCTGCATAGGCAGTGGGCTCTTTCCACCTCACTATTTATAGCGCCGGCAGAAACAGCTGAGCTGACTGCAGTGATGTCACTGCCGCTGATGGAATGCTTTGTTCCACAGCGTGTGCGCATGCCACCTGGGTCTGAGCGAGCTGCAAGAAAGTGCCATGCAGAAGCCAAGATGGCTGACAGGTGCCCTATTATTCAAGTGTAAAATATCACCACTATCTCTGTGAATAAGGTCAATAATGGCTCAAACAGAACATTATATTGTTATGTTATCCTTGCCGAACAGGGTATGCTCTGGGACCTTTATCTATTTACCTGTGAACATTGGTTAATCTGATTCTAATTGTATGATCTTTCAAATCTGTTGAGAAATCAACACATTTGTTGAAATTGATTTGATTGGGTTTCTCTGCCATAGTTTTTCAGAATGATGCACAGTTCAGCCTGTCCTGATGCACCAATACGAACATCCAATAAACAGAGAAGAAAAAAGACTGTTACACTCGATATATCCTAACTACAGCTGAAACGTGGCAAAAGTACTATGCCCATATATATTTTTAGTAAGCCTTTGGGCTTCTTTCAATGTCCCTAAAAGAACATGGTTGCTGGGCAACCGCTATTGTTGCCATGGAGATTCATGTGTTGGCAGCTGCTGCAATCAGCATTAACTCAAGGCACATATACTCTCATTCCGATAGTCAGCGATGGAAGCAGCTACGACACCGGCAGAGGATAGTAATCTGCATGGAACATATGCTCATCCATCACTCGCTGCATTAATACAATTATATCAACACAAATGATGTCCATGCTTTGGTGCAATGATTACATTGCAGTCAGACACATAAAAGTCCATAACAGCTTTATTTTTCACAATATTCCCATTCAATCTTTATGTTATTTATTTGTTCATGCAAATGCAACATTTCATATTAATACGTGTGTTTTCATGTAAAATGATTTAAGACTCATCCGTCTTATGACAGATTGATCTTACAGCCACAAACAAACAAAGAAACTAATATTATAATCCATTATAAAAATGAATGGTGAAAAAATGTCATATCACAACTTTGTTTGAAATATTTTCTTCACAGAAAAATTCTCAATATTCTACCATTGGATATCTCTAAAATCAAAACTCTAATGTTATGAACATGCTGCTCACCTCTGCATATCAAACAAAAATTGCAAAATGGGCTGAGGGCAGAAAAAGGCTATGTTTAGTAGCGTTTAGGTTCAACTTAATCTTCTTTCTGTCTTCCACGCCAAAGGAACAATTGTAACACTGTTGTGAGCAGGCACGTGCAGAGATCATAATAGCAGTTATTTCCTCTCGCGCTTTGTCACATTGTAGTAGACATCACAGAGCAGCGTAGGATAAAGAGCCCAAACAAAACAATAACACACCCATTGACCCCCATTTCAGAAAAGCTTTGGGGTATAGGATACAAATCCACTTACAATCATAGTCCAAACCTGCTGATTGGTTCTCAACAGACAAGCTTATAGACAAAACAAGCAGACCCCGACTTAAGACATGTACCATATGTGTCAAAATAATAATAATAATAAAACACTTTAATTTGTTCTGATCTCAAAGGAGCTGAAACATAAGAAGTCCTTTGCCAGGTCCAATCCACAGCTGCTCAATTCATATACAGTTTCTACTCATTTAAGAGCCGCATCGAAAAACATGTTTTAAAAATTGATGTGAATGCTAGGGGTTTCCTGTGTGCGCTCCGTCAGCTCAGCCACTAAAACACAATGCCCGGGTTAATGATTTGAATTTACAGTCTCGTTTGCAGCCCCTAATTGTACTACACGAGAGATACATGGCGGCAGGAGTCAGAAGTGGCCATCTCTGGGGTGGAAGCGTAAGAATGGGAGCTCACCTTGCTTTGTGTGGATGCGGCTGTTTGACATTTAACATCAGAGGGAGAGGGGAGGTGGGGAGAGCCAGGTGCCCTACATGCCTGTTTGACCCCCGCTAATGTCACAAGAGCAAGGTCCAGACCATTCATCCAGGCTCACTCACACAAGGGCATGCAGTACACAGTATACCTTTTGATAACTGCAGAATGGGAGCGGTAAGAGCAGAGCGGGCCACTACATCATGAACACTATCAACGCCTGATTTGCTGCTGCACTGGTCAATATTTTAGTTCACTGAAAGTCTGCAGCTAAATATATACTCTGCTAGGTACAAAATTGTGTGGTATTTATAATATACTGTTTATTTTCAATACCCTGTTTTTTTGCAAAGATGGGACCGTTGTAAGTGAGAACACGATTTTCCACTCCGGCAAATATAGAAACACATAAACAAGAGACACAAGAACAAAATGGAAAAACAAGGACAAAAGAGAACATGCAAGATCTGGTCTTGAAATGGTAATAATATAGTGCAATGGTTTCTAACTGCTGTGCACGCTCTCAACATCAAAAGTGTTGAAAATGAGCCTGCTCTTGCTCTAACACTGCAGTGCATCTGGTCTGTCCAATTCAACTGTTTTATCCATAGCAAATAAAATAAATACATAAAATATGATATATCTTGTATCTAAACAATCCTTATACATATTTTCTCTTCCAGGAATATAAAAGTGTCCTGCTGAATGCGTGACATGAATGGTGGTGTAAGCGCAGACATGGAGTGAGGAGTGTGAATGCACTGGAGGATGGTGTGCGCACAGCCAGCAGGCCTGAGCCAGTGCAGATGACCTGGTTCTGCTTGCACGCAACCATGAAATAAAAACGGCTATGTTGTTTGATGTTAGCAAGAAAAACGCTTCCTCCCTGCTCCAGTAAAACATGTTGCAATTATGTATAATTTGTCTAGAAAGTGATATTACTCTTTCTGCAATTAAACAACAAAAGCACCTCATATTTTTAGAATAACCCACAAAAACTAATCACCAAAAGGAACTAACACCCTTACACAGGACGATCATGAAAAGCTCTGTTTCCATTTGAATAAAAGAGCATTTCACGGTGATTTGTACCTGGACTTGGTGGTTTTTATTACAGCTTTGTGTCTGGACATGGTTCCCATGACCACCTGCCTTATGTTTTATCATATGGAAAATGTGCATTGCCCGGAGACACGCAATATTCAATAGCAATGCTGTAACAACTGGTTTGACAAGCTGTTGAAAATGACATATATGAAAAATGATATGTATAAACTTATAGGTACTACAGTACAGTGTATTTAAATCTGGTCCAAATAATCTTTTAATTTGCACGGACTAATGGTTTTGTACATTGCCCTTGCTCAATAATCAATAAACTAACCAACTAAAAGCCAAAATGTAGAATTGCTGAGAATATAACCAAGCTATCTCCAACCTATAGCTCAGGAGCAGCAGCAATAGGGGGATGGGAACCCCTGATGAGTCTTAATCACATGAAGTCTGCTAATTGACTGGTATAATAATAACAATATCTACACAATGTGGAGATGAAGGTGTTGCAGGCTACAGCAGCAGCTCATCTCTGCTGTTATTCATAAAATAATCATTTGCAAACATAATACCTTTTATTTTAAACTATTTTATTTGAATTAATATTCCTGGGCATGAACACATCAACTCACAAGTTATATCCTTGTAGCCTATTCTTAAAATGTAAAGTAAAAAGGGTGGGGGGAGATGNTGGGAGCTGTGTGTATATCGTTTTGGTATATGTTATGAATTTCTGTTTAATGTAAATGCATATAACAATACATGCACATGTTTAAAAGACATTGTAATTGTGCAAGCTCGAATAAAGTCTGAAGAAAACAGAAGAAAAAAAAGCCATACACTTTGAATATGTATAGTCTACAATATATGCGTATATGTGCAGACAGTGATTGCATGCAATATTTGAGAGCATGTCGGAGGATATGGTTACTTGGGCTGCGAGACTGGGGGAGGCCTGGATGATGCAAAAAAGAGGAGGGTTTGGGTTAGTTCGCTAAACCTGATGCAACATCGTTAGGGAGAAGCGTAGCCTGCAGCCTCTTGACAGGACACATTTATGCATATTCCTCTCTACATTCACACCGTCTTCAGCCTTTAAACTACTGCGTGGATCTTGAATAACCAAAAGCCAATTATTCTACGTTCAGTTTATTGTTTTGATAATCGTTATGACTATGGCATCCAATGAAATCCTCATATCCAGTTCAGTAAGGTCACCGCAAACACGTGTGCCTTCTATGCGAGAATCATCCCAACGCAGCGATTTCGTCTTGGATTTCTGTGATGCCCCGTTGTGAAATATAATTAAGAATCTGCATATAAAAATAGGCATGACAGTAAACATATCCATCCGCGTCCGTGTCGGGGATACGCCAGGAGGAGGTGAAGGTGCAGCCACGTTGGAGATCTACCGCGTTGCGTCCTCCTCGACTGCAAACTTCCTCCCTTTAACTCCGTGTGACCAAATGAAGGAATGCACCACAGCCTAGAAGTTACTCTCTTTACCCCCTATTGAATCTATGTAACCCACCCCTTGGCCCTTCCGAGGCCCTTAGCTCCCACTTGATTAATAAATGTTTATGTGTTTCAAAGTGCAAGACAAAGGGGGCTGGCCTGTGACCCCGGGAACCCCGACCAAGCGTAGGTTTATTGTGAGGCTCTGGGAAAGAGGCTTTAGAACGGAGACCCCTCGCCACTGACCCACACACATCCTCAGAGTCGGTTCCATTCATGCGCGCACTGCTGCTTGTCGCCCCGCAGCTCCTATTGTTTCAGTGGGAACAATGGCGCTGCGCTCNCTCTCTCTCTCTCTCTCTCTCCCTCAGTCAAACTTGCACTATAGCCTGACGCAAGCCCCAACAGACTTCGCCTTCAAACTATCTTCCAAAAAGTTGACAAAACGTTAGACCTGTTAGTAGTGTATGTCATCATGTATGTAGCAACAAACATACAGGGGAAAAAAATAAGGAATATAGACCATAGACTATAGATCTGCTAGTTCAGGATCCTAAACTACAGGTGCATCGTTCACATCAGCTCATTACACAGCTTCACATGTGAAGAGCATGCCTGTCTTGAGAGTGTTGGGGTGACTCAAACTGCATCATGCGCAGGCCCAGCTCACGGATCTTTCACGAGTCCCTCAGAGCCGGAAGTAAAGAGTATCATATAGAAACACACCTATAGAAGGATCCAGTCTAGGATTAGTATTAGGGGGAAACAAGTGGAGCACAGGTCTATCAATTTGAATGTCAGTGCTGTGGCCATCTATTTGGGTCTGTTCAAACCTATACATGACTGTGAAGAATGTGTTTGAGTACGTCATCAGTACAGCATAGAAGATTATATAGAAATGAGATGCAATCCAACAGCATGGCGTGAAACAGTTAACGGACTTTTAAAGACAAACGAGGTTGTCAATGTTTCATTATGGCCGGACCAATCGCATTTTACTTGTACTGTTAACTATACATTATTGTAACATTCAAAATTAGAAAAATACGGTCAGTGGCGATAAAAACGATTTTGTTTATAACTGTAAATGTAGCCTATTCATAATATACACCTGATGTAGCACAAACTGTAGAATTTGCGCGCGCATTCATATGCATAAAGCATGTGTGCGTGCATGTGGGGGGAGAGAGAGGCAAAGAGAGAGAGAGGCTTTACTCATTGTAATGCACACAGCGACCTACCCTCTTTTGGGAAAAAACACGAAAGCGCAGCCATGCTTTGCAGAGGCTACTGCATCGCTCTCATTGCAACCAACAACTGCAACCGACGCTGTTCCCCCAGTAAGATAGACTAGTTTTACCGGGAATACCAGCGTCAAGCGACGCGACGCGAGCACCTGCAGTGCGGCTGTGCTTTAGCTGAACGAGTGTCCCAGGATTGTGCAGGACAGTGGAGGTCCGGGGCGGCGTGCAGCGCATGGGGTGAGTTACTATGCTTCTAGTACCAAGGGCACTTCTTTAAATATTGTGTCTCATGACATGGGTTACCCAATGTCAGGGATTCAGCCTGCATAAAAGCTTGGAGTGGCTATTGACAGAAAAAACGCGCTATCCACGCTGCTCAGTACGTGCACCATTGTTACGGTGCACTTACAAACAGGAATCTAAAATCAGCCCTCAACAGTCAAATGGAAGAGCTCTTTATGCCAACGCTTGCAGAATTTGAGAATCACACGCAACGATGTAGGTCCCATCTGCACGGAGTTTGTTGCATACGTGCTGTGTACGGACAATAGGGGTCGTATGTCTGATTATGGCCAGACAGTGGCAACACAAATATAATAATTACATACTGAGAAGCCGCGAGAAAGCCCCAAGCCATTATGAAGTCGCACGGTTTTTAGGAGCTGGGATGGTATCCGTCTAAAATGGCGATTCCCTTTGTCTCCCCATCTCTTCTCTTCCCCCATTTACGGTTGGTAATGTTGAGCTGTGACCACACATCAGAATCTGCGTCTTTTCATCAGGGCGCACTCTGTATCATTTGTCTTAGTGAATATCTCGATGACAGATCGCCTCTTTCAAAGAGGTCCTACAGTCTTCTTGAGCGGTACCTCTTCTGTCAGGTGCACTAGATTCGTTTTCTTTGATCTTTTCACTTTAGACATAGGAAATGTAATCAAGGTTTAAACATACATTAAAAACATCTAAAAGTTATTCAAACAGTCAACTGCATTTCGCCATCATTGCCCATCTGCACGTTCCATGAGATAAAACAGCGCTCAAGGCATACTTCACAATAGATCGAGATTTCAAGGCATTTCACATGAAGACAGCACTTGACATTTATCTCATTGCTCCACACAGAACACTATTTGTCCTTACACAACCAGACTGCAGGTTCAGATGTCTCCACCATCACTCCCAGTGTGCGCGTGCACGTGTGCACGAGTGTGCGCCTGTCAGTGTACTCGTGAGTGAGTGTGAGATTGTCACGTGTGATCTGGTTTTGGGGATAGTGCGCGTTGCATAACAGTTCGCAGCCAATGCCAGATTTGGGACGTTTGCGGGAGCTGTGCTCGTGTCCCATCCACAGTCACAGCGTCAGGGAGAGACCGAGCAGCCTCGTGTCAGAGCCACAGCACGCAACGCAAAATCGTCCGTTTCCTTTCTAGTTTCAAGGACACGGGCTGGTGCTGAGGAGGACGCTGGGAAATGTAGAGGAACATCTGTTTGGCCGGTGACGTCACCCCCGGTCTCCCCCCGCGTCCCAATCCTCTTGTGCTGAAGGCAGATGCTTCATTTGTTTGGCTGGAGCTCCATTAATCCCAAAGTCACAGGAAAAGACCGGACTCAGAGAGATCAGTCCCATTCAGGCGGCGGCTTCGCAGTGAGGGAGATGTGCGTGTAGTGCTGCTGCGTTCAGGACAGCCGCAGTTCCCGCACGCTTTACATTTTGTGGCTGTTTGATGTGTGACCCGCGTACTTCTAATTGGGTTGGGGAAACTGTGAGCGTTATGCCACTGTAGGAAAATCAATAATGTGGGAGCGGACAGTGACTTTAAATGGACGCTATTGTGCTACTCATATGGAAATATAGGACACTGTGATCTGATTTTTTATTTTTTTTCAAATGAAGTGACGCATTTTGTGTTTTCCTTATAGGTGCATTGTCGGATAACGAGGACCTCTAAGCTTTGAGACACTGACCTATTCGACGAGAGGACGCCTAAAATATATGTTTCATTTAAAGCGATCTGGGATATTTTTTTACTCAACAACTCATGCTCAGCCCATGCTGTTGTGTACCAAAGTCCAGCTCCTTGATCTGACAGGATATGTCTTTGGACTTGTTTTGGATTCTGGATATTTGTACTTTTGGACTGCACACTTGCAGTAATGTCTCTTTGAATATTGTGTCTTTTATATGTGCACTTCCAGGACGTGTTTGAACAGACTGCTGGATTTGTCTCTCCGTGTTCACAGCGGACCTTGATTTAATGTCTTACAATTAAGGCACGCGGTGAATGCCAAGAGATGATCCTCCTCACGTCGTTCTGTGAACTGTCAACCTTGTGTTTATGCAGTGTCATGTATGTGCTCGTATTTCCAACCAATAAAAACATACACTATCTCTTGTTGGGCTCAGTTTTCTGTGGCGCTCCTTGTGCGCAGTGGTGTCTATCCACGGGAGCTGTCCACCGTGTGTGGTGCTGAAATGTGCACGCACAGATCCGCCTTTTGTTTCAGAGCTGCCTGGACACACGGCGGAAATGGCTCCGCTGAGTCTCCAGTAAAGGAATGCTGTAGACAGGTTACTGCGTCTGTAGGTTTCAGCAGTATATAATCCCATTCATGCACGAAGTATTAGTATATTTACTGTCTATAG
>JAPMNZ010922383.1:0-11240 GCA_029875035.1 Pomatoschistus microps
ATGTGCACTTTATTGTCCCCGTGGGGAAATTTGCCCTCTGCATTTGACCCATCCTGATGCCACTAAGGCTTACGTCAGGAGCAGTGGTCGGCGTAGTACAGCACCCGGGAACCCATCTCCAGATGTTGATGCTCGGCTTGGTCAGGACTACCGGAGCAGGAGGATTTAACCTAGTGAGCATGTTTTTAGTGGTAGGGGAAACCGGAGTACCCGGAGGAAACCTACGCAGACACAGGGAGAACATGCAAACTCCACTCAGAAAGGCCCTGGTCTGACCTGGATTCGAACCCAGGACCTTCTTGCTGAGAGGCGAGAGTGCTATCCACTCAGCCACCGTGCCGCCCGGTAGCTGAGTGATACAATAAATGTCATGTCATTTAGCTGATTTGTTAATCAGTGAATATTTACATTGTTACATGGGGAGATTTACTTCAAGTCCCTTTGAGGATTGTGCGCAGCAAAACAGCAGTACACATCTACTGTGGTTATCGCCCTAATTTTACTCATCAGTCCGATAGGTTTAAAAATGATCGCCCGATATCAATATTTACACCAATGTATCGTGCATCATTTTTGATACCTCAACTCAAGCACTGAGGACTGAATATTTGTACGCACTCTTGAAACATGCCTTATATTCAGTCACGAGTTCAACTGGGCAGTTTATCGACCCTGGTATCACATCAATATATAATGGAGATATAAAATGTTGTCCATATTCTTCAGCCCGAGTGCACACATGTCCATATAAAGAAGGAGTTGGTACGTCTCTGCCACATAGGCGTGATAGCCAAGAAAAGCAGTTTGACTCTCAGCTGGACGAACAGGAGCCTTTCACACATGAGCTGGCACTGAAATCTGCCCAGACGACATCCAAAATACTGTAATTTTATTCAATCGACTTGACAAGCCGTCTGGCCCCAAGATGTCCTTCAATGTACAATCTGTAGCTGCATGGATGAAAACTCACATTGAGTCTTTGTGAGCTTGAGATTAGTGCATTAAA
Source organism: Pomatoschistus microps (assembly GCA_029875035.1). NCBI lineage: Eukaryota > Metazoa > Chordata > Actinopteri > Gobiiformes > Gobiidae > Pomatoschistus > Pomatoschistus microps. The sequence continues at coordinate 1,007 of JAPMNZ010922383.1, forward strand.
ATATATAAAATCTATTAACTATTAGAATATTATGTTGAAAAGGATAATTCCACAAGGATTATTATTATGTGGGAAGAACTTCTCCAGCTGTGCATAAGTACATGTGTGGACTTGCTGCCATCTAGTGGAAATAACAGTTTTTAGAGCTCATTTCAGTGTGAGGAAAACAATTGTTCCCCATGGACAGGCTATGAGTGGATGAAAAAGTCAGCTACTAACATACACAAAAACTGATGATTATTTATCTTGCTTGATGCATAATCATCATTTTCGCTATTAATTGCATTACATCTATTAGGTTATGATCATTATGAAAAAATTTTTGTTATAGCAACATTCAGCCAATATGATGATAAACAATGAACAGAAGTGTGTCACATACGTTAAATACAGCTAACCTTAATAGTTCTAGAGCAAGAGAGTGCATTGGGGATCAAACATTTTCGGAACCTTTTTTATGTGTGAGAATATGCCGTTCTTTCCAGGGACTAGGGCACATAACAAAAAATAGGTAAAATAACTTTGAAGTGAATATAAAACATGGTGAAGCTTGTTGAAACAAGCCATTTGAGGCCCTTGTTGCCTCGTTGAATAAAAGTCCCATTACATCATTCTTCTTCTACTGCTGCTTCAACATGTGGTCTAGATGAGAGTTTCAAAGCTGAGGTCGTTATTCTGCTCCTAAGTGAGGCACTCTAAGCACTGGTCATCTCGTCCAGGAGGGAACAGGTCGTTTTATTTCGCAGAACAAACTGTGAAATGCAGTCTAAAGCTGAGATGGAAACTCAAACTCTCCAAAAGCCAAATACTATGGTTTTGCTTTTCAATTTAAATGCTAATACTGAAAGCCCAATACAGTATAATGGCAGTGCGGCTTTGAAAAGGTCTATGATTACATGGTGCTGAAAACACAAAAAGAAATAAGGAGAGTGATAAGAAGATATCACATTCTTGTTTTGGGGGAACCCTTCCTATTTGCATATCAGAGAGTGCGTATTCTTCTATTAAATTCTGCACAATTGAATTAATTTTTTATCATGAATGCATAATAAAATAACTCGGCCTGTAGATGGCGCTAGACCAGCATCTCCTGAGTGAAGGGAGTCGTTTAGCATAAGCAATTTTAGCAATGACATGACCAGTGTCTGATAGTGAACCGTGTACAAGGGATCCCCAAAAAAGATTGCTGTACCTACAAGAACCACACAATTTTACAATGTTTTTATTGTGACTTTTCATGTCTCTCTCTCTGCCCCAACAGCCTGTTTCATGTCGTGTTAAGTCGCATTTGATTGGACAGCTAAAAAAACTGAAGAGGTGCAGAAAAGTAAAACAATGAGCATTGTGTATTTCAACAATGAACAGATAGTGTCTTTATAGTGTTATATACCGCCTTTTGCGAGTCTATCTATAAAACATTAAGACACATAGGAACACAATATCACAGAAGAAAAAGCATAAAAGGACAAATCACACATGAAAAAATAAAATCATGTGTCCACTCAGTGTGCAAAAAGCCAAATAAAACATACATGCCTATTTAGCCTTAAATCAATCACTACATGCTGCAGCCACCACCTTGGATGTTGAACACACAATGTGAGTTGTCAGTTCAAAAAAATGTGTGATTGGATCAGCCCTTTGTCGGATGGAGAACAGAGACCTGGCCGATAAAGGTGTTTTTTTGTTTAATCATGTATGTTTCTATTTCATACATTGTCGTTAGAAAAGGATTTGCCATTGAATACAGCAGATACATTTTACACACCCATAAAAGGAGTAACTGGTACACAGCAGAACAGCAACTTCAACATGCTCTGTAAGACTTCAAGAGGCCTAACCCTTTTTAAAATGCACAAGGCAGCATGGAGAAAGCCATGCAACCTTTACTAATGACCATAGAGCTTCTGCTGCGTTCAAGGACTTGTCATTATTATCTACTTAAAGCAGTGAAATGGTGGTTACCTGTGGAGAGATGGAGCAGGGACACTAAAGCCAACGTGTGTAAAGCCTCCACAGAGCAGAGACTTCCTTGCGCTGTAACAAGATGAGTGGTGCGTGTGAAACGGCAGCATGTCACAGTCGGTTTGTGGCAACGAATTAATTTGGAGTGCTTTACTGTATGCTGCAAAGCTCTACTGTTCGCATAACGTTAACAAATAATATATACACTTAACATTCATAAGTTTAGTGTCGCTGTGACAACATTGTGTTGTCCATGAAATCTCACAGTTATCGAATGGCTAACAAAATGAACTGGGCACTTAGTATACATACTGAACATACTGATGCAACAGATTGCAATTAGATTTAAGCAGTGCCAACATTGAGGCACAATGGTTTTGACACAATATACTGTACGGAAGTACGCTTCTGTACAGCTTATACCAAGTCTCCAAAACAACTGCTGTTGTGAGTGTGAGCTATACAAAAATAAATGGAATGGAATTGAATTCAGGTCAGTGCTTCCTAAAGTGGGTACTGTCAAAAGGACCATGATCACAAACAAATATTGATAGAGTCAAATTAAAGAGGTAGAGCATGTCTGGATTGGCAGAGCTGAAGTTGGCTGGATGACAATGAGAATGTGTTTGTAACGTCATTGGGTTATAATACTTTGGTTGGCAATTGCCTTGTGATGTTGCCTTCCGCTTTGCTAACCCAGACTTTTTTTCTTTTTTTTACATTTTTATTTATTTTATCTAAACTGTATTAAACCAGGTAAACACTCATAAAAATCCAATTTTCTTTTTCAACCTGGCCAATTATCAGTATTTGTACTGCAAAAATAAACTCAAAAAAAATCTCCAAACAAGGATAGCATACACCATACACTATTCTTTTTCTTCTTTGTACGTCCCATGTTGACATGAGGCGCTCCTGTTGATCGTTGGTATGGTTAGCCTTAAACTGACAGATGCTCTCTCGGCAGTCGTCCATAGTTCTGTAAACACCAGACGGCTTGGATTCATGGCCAACATCAAGGCATACACTGGATGTCTCTTCAGCACATAATGTTGCGGCAAAAAAAAAAGCTACTAGTGGGAGGTGAGGTGATCCAAAGGAATTCAAACCTGGACAAATCAATTGAGGTTTAAAACAATTCCACTGAGAATGGTGGGGAAGCTACAATAAAGGATATGTACATATTTGATTGAGTATATGCACTAACTTTGATCAATTCAATGACACCATGCTTTCAACAACACAATGAATAGAATGTGTTTCATTCTTTTATGCTATGTGAACAAAAAGAAAAAACTTCAACAGCAGCGTTTCATTGTACTTTGGAAAGCCAATAACTGCAGCAGGTGAGCAAGTCTGACAATCAAATGCTACAGAAGAGACTATGCTTACCTAAAGTGTGCTCTTACTGGATGTAAGAATGCAGTCTTTATCAATAATTACAGCCCCGCTGATCTAAAGGCGCCCTTTAAAGTGTTGCAAAGTACATTATGATCAATCATACAGCGCACTCCAAATGTATGCTCAGACAACAGTGGTCTGGAAATGTAGTGGGGAAATCTATTATCTACACATATAAAACTAGTGTGTAATAGCAAAAGGCTAATGTTTTAGAGTTTTGTCATCTAAATGCATTGACCGGACACACAGCTGCAGCATAATTTACCAGGTGCCCGGTTGAGTCATATAGTAAATGTTTTTTTCTCTCCTTCGTTTGAGTGGTCCTATTGCCCGCCTACACAAACACTCTCCGAGCAGCTCTTAACAGCTCAAATAAGCAGATTTTTTTACAGAGCGAAATACACAAGGACCCAATCTAGTGACAGTCCAGCTTTCAGCATTGAGTTTGAAAAAGGTTGAGAGGTTTGAAAAGCGCCTAGATGTACTCCAAGGCCCACCATCCCTTGTTATGACCATAAGTGCTAAATGAATAGAACATATTAGAGTGGGTAGACGAGAGGCAAGGCTGATCGAAATGTGTTTCCAGCAGTGAATGCTGTGTCGTAAATAAAACTATTTTTTGACCTGCCCTCCACCCTTTAGGCGAGGCATGTCAAGCTAATTTTAGTCGGGGTCCAAATCTAAAAAGCACTAGTAATAGTTTGATGTTCATCTTTTGCATCTGTGGATATGTCTTTACATGTATTTACATTATGGTGGTATCTTGAAAGAAGATTACTATAATTGAACATGAGTTTGTAAATTATTTTCTGATATTTTTTAGAAACAAAATGAACACGTTCTGCACATTTTAGAATACATTAAATGTGGATGTCAAATGTGCTTTAGGCCTTGCAAGGCCAACAAAGCCCACAGTTTAAAAAATAGAAAATTAAGAAAATGATTAGGATGTTTAGCTCAATAGAAAACTCCTGACTCAAACAAACATGTTCCTCCTCTCCTGTCTAAATGAAGGGGCAAAAGCAGAAGGGCAAAAGCTCGCTTGATCTTGATTTTCAGTATGAATACGGACCGTGAAAGTGGGGCCTCACGATCCTTCTGACTTTTTGGGAAAGTTATTAAATCAAAGTTACTAAATAGTTATTGAACAACTATTGTTATTGTTTTTTTTGGGTGGGTGCTTCAATTGCGCCACGTCACTACATAAGATCATCATTAGTTAAACAGTCATCGGTTATGTGACCAAAACACATACTTGTAGCTAACAGATAAAGTGTCATGAAAGTATATCATAACAACAAGATGACTAACTTGATTAAATAAGCAGCTGACAGAAAACCTACATACTGCACTTATACAGAAAGGGGCTTTAGATCTTTCACTTCCAGAAGTACATGTACACGTGTTTTCCACACAAAAAATAGGTACATGGCCCATTAAAATATTTGTTGCCATGCACTGTTGAATTAATCAACACTGGATCACATGCAACACCTGGTCTACAGTGTCCCATGTCCCAAGCTTCCAGGAAAAAAAAGTGCTTACCTGGCTCCCATCTGCCCGGTCTGATCTATTGCTTTAGAGTTACATAGGATCCCCATTCATTTTACACAGACAATACCCCAGTGAAATATGACGTAGTGCTCTTTAAGTGTCATCTATTCAGTCCTACTGCCACCACACCACTAAATATAACTTTGACAGCTTTCTCGCTCACCAGCCAACCATTAAATATTTACTTGTTCTTTAAAGGAGACATAATAAGCTTCTTTCTAATCTGAATTTAATCTTGATATTTGTATTTCAAATCAATTATACTTAAATGAGCAACGGGCATCACAGATTATCACTAATTATCACTAATTATATATAAATTTATATATTAGTGAAAATCTGTGATGCCCGTTGCTCATAATTATAATATACATACTTGATTTGAAATAGAAATATCAAGATTAAATTCAGATTTAAATTACATATCAATTTCTAATTTTAGTTCTTTCATTTTTTTTTGTCTGAACACTTCCGTATGCAGTCCCACCATATGGATCTGCATGCTTCCACTATGTGATATTGCTTACATCTCATATAAAGTTGGCGATCAGTGTTTGCCTGTGCATCGCTCCTGAATTGTCCCTGTGTCACAAATTGAGGAAGTAAAATGGTGGTGTACATTTTGGGGTGGCACTTGTCTGAAGAGGAATAAAATCAATGTCCTTCTTTGTATGGGCCAAAATCACGACAGCTGTCATCCCGAGGGTGGTGTTATGGAATTGTCGTTTTGCCAACAGCAGATTAGAAAATAAAACAATTAGAACGCATAATATACAACAATACAAGACTAAAGGGTGATTGGTCCAGAAAATTAACCAATGTCCATATATGTCCCAGATCATTCCTTATCCTTAGACCCTTCTGCAAATACAAGGAGAAACTCAAAACTCATATGGAGAGAACAAAGAGAAGGCACCGTGAGAGGAGGAGAAGGTAGATCTTTTGAATGCAAGATTATAAATTACTCAAGCATGCATGTAAAGCTCTAAAAACAACTATGCACATGCAATTACTTGGGGGAAAAGGAAACATGGTCAAGAGCTGTGTTTTTCAGGCTTTGTCCACCCCTTCCTTGGTGTTTGTTGCCATGACAGATGCTGATCAACACGTTTAATTGGGTCAGGCATACAAATAAAACACGCTGTGGAGTAACTAGCACAGAGTCAGCGGTCTGAACTGCCGTGGTAAAACCAATATCAAAGTGCAAATGGAAAAGGTCACACAAGTTAGTTCACGTCAATGTAAAGGTGGAAAATTGGAAGTCAATTTTATGCACTAGTGAGTAGCCACATGAATCTGAATGAGAGAACTGACACGATGGAATGTTTTGGAAGCCTAAAAAGCTCATTATCTGGTGTGAGCTATATAATTTGAAGTGCAAAATCTTTGCACGTTTCAAGATTGAATATAAATCTGGAGTTGTTAAAGGCTTCATCAAGGCTAATATGAGGAATTTCTGCCTTAAATCCGTACAATATGATGTCAGACAAAGCAAGTTTCCAGTTTTAAAAAGAAAAGTGTTGTTTCTACGTTTGTTTTGGCAATTTCATATACCTTTGCCTTGAAACAGACCACGCCATATTGGATTTACAAATAAAAATAGCATAACATATTTTACAACTTATTTTACGGATAACATCGATAACAGACTAGTAATGTTCTTTTTCATTGGTCATATTAATTGATATATTTTCCACTTGAAAATTCCAAATTGAATATTCTCGACAACATGTTTAAGCTAAAAAATATAATGGAATAAGGCATAATTCTGATTTTTTTTCCCCAACACAATTTTGAAGCCAATACCTGGCACTGTCAGCAATTGTTCACATGTTGAATCACCACACTGCAAAGTGACAATTCAGATGATGGAGAACAACACAGATTTTGGGGGGGAAAAAATCACTCGCAAAAAGCAATTATCAAAAACCTAATTAATCAGCACTGGCAAGCACACGAGACAGGAGAGACAGTGGTTCCATTTTTATTTTTTTGGCATCAAAATGACAATAGAATGTTCCTCACATGGGAAATCACACCTTTTGTAACTCAAAAATTTAAGATATTTTTTTTTGAGAAAGAGCTGTTATTGACATTTCAAATCAAGCAGTTGAAATAGTAGTCATGGTGAAGACTGTTGTATTAAAAGCTTTCTGAATACTCATAATAACCATCATTTCCTTCCCTTTCATTATCTGGCTGCCCTATTATCAAAATTCACCACGCTCAAACAAAAACTCTTTTGTCACTTATTATCAGACACAAACCCGTGGGAAAAACACAACCAGAAAATAGCTCACTCCACATTACATTTTACAAAATTCCAGCTTTGTCCTGAATTCTGCCAGTGCACTATAAACGTCAAACAAGTAACCAAAAGAAAAAAAGAAAACCAGCAATTGTCCCCAGGTTTGGGTCTTTGGAACCAAGTACGTTGTGATCATATTAAAAAATTCCACAAAAAAATGGCATGTGGAATATAATAGAAGTCACAAACCTAAACTTGCATGAAGGTTAATAACTATGCAAATGTCTTATTGTATCGCCTACCTGTTGGCTTACGCCTCTGTTTCGTCTGCAGGGAGAAGATGACCATCAGAGCGCCCATGCTGCCACTCCAGACTTTCTCGCTTACTGATCTGGAAGTCCTGCTAGATTTCTCACTGTTGCACTGTCACAGTTGGTGCAGCGCAAGAGCCAGGGCAGTCAAAAACGCTTCTTCCACCAGCTCAGACGTCCATGCAACGCAAAAAACCACGTCCCTCTTGGTTTAGGTGGGCAGCTTGTCGATTACAAGTGGGAGGGAATGGCCAGCCTTTTGAATTTTGACGCGCAGCTCTCTAGCCCCCTCCTTTCCGTCTCCAAAGCTACTTGTTCTTCTGATGGCAGGACTTTGAAAAGGTTGTATTCTTTGCAACGCTGCAGAGAAAAGTGGAGAGTGGTCTTTTCAACATAGTCCTAGTTATGGAGGGACGGACTGGAGAAGGTGAGAGAGTGGAAGCACTGCATAAGCATTAGCTCCTCCAGGAGATGCCTTTAACTACGTCCCCTGCTGAGAGAAAGATGGAACAGGCAAGACTCCGTCCGTGGAAATTAGTCTATGCGGTTATGTGACCATCGGGTACTGGAAATAATGAAATTGTGCACATTTGATTTCCTGTGGACATATCAAACCCCTGAGTACTGGTATTGCTGAATGTTTGAATATCTGAAGGAAGGCAGATCTCTTGGTATATTTTTGAGAAGCAAATGTTCTTGTGCAAACACTGGGGAAATTAGTGAGCAAGAATTGAAAGACATTTAAATAGTTAATATAACATTTTCACAGAAGGAATATTTAGTTAGGTTCTTAACTTGGCTGTAACACACTACCACCACAGCTTTTGATCATGTTACAGTCATTTTTCTTTTCAGTTTGTATATACTCAAAGTCGTTTTTAGAGCAAACCATGCATATTTGAGTACTACCGATTTCCTTGAAGCTGATACACCATTACTCCCCCTGGCTTCTCGTTTTTGTCAAGCTAATGATTAAATAGTTGCTTGAGAAGTAAAACGTATTCCTGTAGTCATACTAGTTGTATCGTCAGCAATGTTTTAAAAATGTCAATATAAACCCTGGAGAGAGGAAGTGTAGGAAAGATACACAGTGCAATAAATATTCTGGATTCTGGAGTGTCCATGCACGCAACACTGCTTCTCTTCCACTTGTGCACAAGGGGGGGTTTGCTTGCTCCCACAGCTGATAATGTGTACAACCCAGAAAATATGTCTACTCTCTACTCTATATGTGTTGGCACTGTTGAACTGTAGTGTGTGTATCCACGAATCTATCAAAGCAAGGAATATTTGTTTAATCCCAAGCTGTATGCAAGCTGTAGATGTTATATCTCTGCTTCTGTCAGCTAATGAACACTGTTCTTCTTGGGTTGGATTTGTGTTGTAAGATTATGTCTATGTATATGTCTATTGTCAGTACCAGCTACTTATAGTCACCTGTTTTACACTTGTGTATAAATAATCACAATCAGTGTATGTGCCCAAGCATCCTTTCTGCAGCAATGACAACAGAAAGACATAATTGAAGGAACATTTCAGTAGGCAGCAATTGCTTCCATTACACATATTTTGAACAAAAATAATATTATGCTGATGTACTGATGGGGTGGCTCCGGTATATTTGGAGCTCGCCCTACAAGGAGAACTAACTTCCGAGGGGCACGAACAGCCTTTACGAGTACTTTTTATGATTTTGATTGGATTTGTATATAAAATTGTGCCAAAACGTGTGAATGATTCTTGCTTGTTTGAATAATGGATTCTTCTGCATTTGAAGCTTGAGTTTTCAGTGATATCAGAGACCTGTATGTGATCATTAATGCAAAAAATACTAAAATAATAATGTTTTCCAGAACTTTCAACTAACCTCATTAAACCTTCATAAATATTGGGAAATGTATAGTAAGCGTGTAATGATACAATTAAGTCACAGTTATATCTGTATCGCAACATGAACATAAATTTTGGTTTGATACAGTTGAAAGTTTTAACAAGATAAATAACAGAATTGCACTGTTACTGCAGGACTGTGCTCTTAATCTGCCAGTGAAAAGTGTTTTCAATATAGCAAACTGTTTTAAAGGCCTTTTCCACTGCAGTTTCCTGCCTATCACAAAACACCTACACACTAAAGAATCATTCAGTGCTTTAATGAAATGCTAAAACACTGGAGCATCAGCTGCAGAAGGAAGGAGACATACAGCAGAGAAACAAACAACGTACAAACAACATATAAAACACAAACTGTCAAAGAACAAATATAAAGTTCTCTGTTGACGTCAGTGTCAGTATCTCATGGTCAAATGGCTTCTGCAAATCAAGCACATCCAATAAAAACATAAATGCCATCCATTTTGACGTTTATCACAATTTTGTCTCAAAGCGAGAGCAGCGTTACTTTTTTCACAGCTAATGATATGGTGCTTATAACTTAATTGTGCATTAAGTGGGGCTGTGAGAGCAGCACAACTCAAAGAAGGCGTTTCAAATGATTTGATAAGATATCAAGAATCATTGCATCCCTTCTATATCAGACACAATTGTCATATATTTGAAATTAAGATGATACTTAATGGCAAACTTAATTTGGGGGTACTTACAGTACCAGTACATACACATTAAGTAAACCATGTAGGAAGTTTAATAATGATGATTAAACCTCCTTAGCATCAACCTCCTTGAAACAACGAGTGATGGACCCTGTACCAGAAAAGTACAGAAAAGGGAAAACTTTAATACTATTACATAACTGACT
>JAPMNZ010922471.1:0-11622 GCA_029875035.1 Pomatoschistus microps
CACTAAAAATATGTACAATAGTTCTGGCAGGCGCCCCTTGTACTGGCGACCCCGCTCCCATCTCTGTGTGGAGTGAGAGACAAAATGCCCCAAAAAATAACAATTGTAAACCGCTTTGAGGCTCTAGTTAGAGTGAAAAGGCGGTATATAAATAATAAACATTAATAAACATTAAACATAAAACCACACATAAACATACACACACAGGTCCAGGATAGAAACCTAAATGCAATATATGAATCTGTACCAAAGAGAAAGGAAATTCATACTTTTCCTACTCTGCATCTAAAAACCTTCCGTGCATTTGAATATTAAAATTAACATATGGCGACACTGTCGCAAGAAGAGCATTCCCACATCAGCTCATCAACAGGAGAGGATTGATTAAAAGTCCTTTTTATTACTCACTGCTTCCTTAATGGACGCCAGACTTTCAAAATGGAAGAAACAATTAGACTTTTACTGCTTTGTGGCCACTACTGATTTATATCAATCACTGTGCGGGTGTAAATTTTCCAATAAAAGACGGGACCACTCCTAGCATGCATAATCAACATCTCTGTACACACATAGGTCTTTAAGTGAGCAGGTCTGAACAGTTCACCTCATCAACAGAGTGACTGATGGACTTCCTAAAATACTCCTGGGCTCGCCATTCAATCACGGCGAGTGCTAAAAGATGACAGATCTCTCACTCTGGATGAAAACACTCCATTTTGATGTGTCAATCAATGAAGAGGATGTTTATTAGATGCCACTGTAGCCACAATCAGAACTAATCTTTTTTTATGAACACTATTTTCCTATTCACTTTTTATGGGACGACCACAGAAAATCTTCAAAAGTTTATGAGTTTTAAAGTGAGTTAAAGATTATACTGTGCAGCAAATGGCCTTCTAGACACAATCCACAGTATTTAGTGGCCATGAAAGCTTACAGCCAAAATGCTGTATGACGTTACAAATGGTAAAAATAATACTGTACAAACACCAAATTCACCCGACCTTCACTGCCTGCCTCAGACCAGACAGGGACGACTTAGTTTTCATTCCACTAACTTGACTGAAACCTTCTGACTTCTCTGCTCAGAGATCATGAATGATCTGAGGGAGAAAACTCTGAAAAGGACAAATCCCAAAAAATCAAACAGGCCACAATTTTGGCATCCACAAAGCAAACCTACATCTGACACTATGAAATGTTACTTCTTCACCAGAGACAGAAGATTTGTGAAACAAAGACCATAAGATGTCCTGCCATAGGGCTACTCTTTGTTCAGGGAGGATAGTGAACTTTTGGAAGATATAAATCTAGAATTTTGAGTAATTCAGTAATGTTTGGGATGTAAATATTGACTGTTGCTGTAGGTATAGAGACGAAACAAGTGTATCAAACAGATGATGATTGTGTGAAGCCGAAGCATAAAACAGCCACTCCCTGAAACATACTCTCTTTAAAATGGCATTTTAAATTTGGCTGTGTTCCGAATCAGTCAAAGCCTTACTCCTCCCAAAAATGTCCCTGCATTTGCTTGCGCTGTTGAGAGCTTTGTGCAAAAAGTCTGTTTTTTCCCTCACAGCGAAACCAGCCGAGGGGCAGCTGTATTCATGTCAGTTACAAGATACTGTTTTTCAAAGTGGAGTGTCTTTTTATTGTACATTTTTTCTCACACTGATAAGGTGCCACCTCTGATGAATAAATAAATTATAACCTATCTATAAGTCAGGAGCATAACACCTTAGCAGAACAACATTTGACATGATTATAGATTTGACACTTTCTCAAAGTTGACCCATCTATTTATGTATTTATGATTTTTTCCTAGGGCTGCGTGCTACTGTGCTATTAATGGATTGCACAAAGAATGCAACCATTAATTCAGCAGAGTGAAAACTAACAACTGCTCTTAGTTGACATGGGGCAAATATTTGGGTGTGGAATCAACACGAAAAAATAGCAACAGGTGTAGTGTATTAAAACAGGTGTTTTCTGCATTCAGATTAAAACAATCATATAAATAGCCTAAAATTAATAAAAATAGAATAAGCAGGCGATAGGCCTAAGCGAAGGGCATTCAAATTGCCCCACAGAGCCTAAAGAGCGTTATAAAAATTAATAAAGGTTTGCATGTAACGCACAGAGCACTGCTTTAATCAGCACAGGACACACAAGTCCAACACTTTCCCTTCGCCAATAGTGCAAATGTTTAAACTGCATGTGAGATTGAGCTAAATGCAATATTATATACTAACAATTGACATGATTTATTTTAATTTAATAAACAACCTGGCTTAAGTATATTTTAATAACATTTATATCCATCACATACACAAGCATCTCCCCACTTACACAAATAGAATATGTAAAACATTTATACAATAATACGTTTATAAGAGATGAACTCAATACTAGAAAACCTTGAATAGTATCTTGACAAGGACAGGAATCCTCCGCCCTCGTGCTGTCATCATCACTAGTTTTTAAAAGTACAGAATTCTTTCCCATTGCGTGACAGAGGTGTGTATATTGTACAGTATATTTATCTCATGCTGATGCCCAAGGCCAAATGTTGGTAACACAAGCAGCTAGAATCTCACCATTCAGGTTCAGATACAAAACTTTTTGTCAAGAGATTTTAATGGAATGAGAAGACAAACTCTAAGGAACTCTTTGATTCATAATGTGTTCACACCCTGTGCTCATATCATCTGAAGCCGTTTGGTGAAATGCTGTCTATTAGTGTCTGCTTTGTGTATGCACTGTGTCCTGGTGCCTCTAAATCCACAAACCTAAATACATACATTTGTGCGTGGTGACTGGTGACACTTTAAAACATGTGACATCAGTGCAAACACACGGACCATCGAGACACATTTTTGGGGCCGTTTCACATTGTTTTTCTAGCGCTCATATATGAGCAAGGAGGAATTATTAATTTTGAACGGGCTACGGTGGATCCCATGACATTTTTGGATCGCAATAGCTCATGGTATAATGCACACAGTTTTACCTGCCTATTCTTGGGTTTCATATGAAGTTGGGGCAGTGGCACGAATGACATACGTGGGACAGGACCGGACGTGACGTACCCTGGCGGTGCAGTCTGCCGGGTATATACACGGAGATATAATAGAAGAAGAAGCGCTGTCAAAATGCCATCTTTTTTTGCGGTGCACGGTTGTAGCAACCACGCAAATAGAGAGAAAGACAAGAGTTTCTTCGGTGTTCCAACTGTGGTCTCATATAAAGGAGTACATTCTGAAAAAATCACTCGAATTAGGCGGGCGAGGTGGATCAAGGCTTTCCCAGATAAGCGCCCCCTGCAGGCCCCCTGACTAAAACGCAGCAATTTCTTCTGTCATTTTTTTGTACTCCCTTTGTATTGAGTGTCCCCCTCCCGATTAAGACTGTTACAACAGCCGTACACCGCACAGGAGGAGAGCCTTTTGACTCCAAAACAGACAAGATTTAAATGGTTGTCAATGGGAGCAAAACTGAGTTGTCCCATCTCTGCTCATTCGCCCCCTACAGGCCAGGTTAATTAAAACCAAGAAAAGTGACACAAACTGCCAAATTATCCGTAGAAAGTGCATAAGTTGACTGTTTTTTTGTCAAAATAAAAAATGGTCTGAGGATCTAACAGGATAGAAAGTCTGCCCACCCAGCAGACTAAATTCTATTCCATTCTTTATATTTGTTATCACTTTTTTCATCCTAAAATAAAACTTTTCTGAATACAATTTTCTCCCACATTTCTATTGAATAATTGTTTGGCAATTTGACCTTTTTCCCAGGTATTTGCAGCTAAATTTCCGACACCAGCTTGCAAACGGTTCCTTTTCTCCTTGTTGAGCACCTCAAAATGCCTGTGCACGTCCCTGGCAGAGCACATTCCGTATTGACTTGTGAAATCTCTTTTTGTGGTGTTTTACCTTAAGTACTTGTTCCTCTGGGCGTGTGCACTGATTTTAAACCCCTGATGAGGTCACGTACAAAAAATGTGTTGAAAAACAGTCAGGCTGAAACATATCAAAACCTGTTTTTATGTAATCATGCAGGCATTTCTCGAGTATCTCCCATCTCAGAAAGTGACTGCTCGTTTATGACTTTGTTTTTGTTAGTTTCTCTGTCTTTTTGTGGTGCTGCGATAAAAGAAGGCTGATGAGACGTCGGCTGCATTCTTTGGCAGTGACACAAGATTTACACACAAGTATCACCTAATTTTGAACACATAAAAGCAGTATAAAGCAGATGTGCAGCCACATCTCTGAAAAGGGGCTTCATTAAACACTTTTATTAACAACAGAAAATAATATCTGGGAACATTTAGGGATTTAGGGTGAGATTAATGTAAAAGATATTTCCACAGTTTATGCTTTGTACTATATCCAACCATATTATAATATAATATCTATCTAAGTTTAACAAATGCACAAAATATAATATGATAATATGACATTCAGTCAATTAACTTAGCTACTTAAGAAATAGTTTACACTGATTGGCATCCGTTTTCAATAAAAGTGTTGCTTTTTGAACGGAGTAGTCCTTGGGTGTTGTGGTTCTTTTGGCACCCCCTCAACTGTTTCTGGTTCGTTCCTCTTTGTTACCGTCCCTGTTCGCTCATTCTGAATATGTTGAATAATAGCTTTTTGGACGTGATGTTACTTCTGCAGGTGAAAGTAATGGGTAGACATAATCCCATTGTAATGAATGAGCGTGATTTTGAAATATATTTTTAGTAAACTCATGATGTGCTTTAAAGTGGGAGGCGGGATTCCCTGGGGGCGCAAAATTGGACAGGGAGCATTATGATTATGCAATATACTATATTATTATAAGATAATTTTATAAATCATTATCTCTATATTTCACTAATTAGATACACTAAATATTATTAAATGAATGAAAGTAGGTCATATAAATGCCTTAAGGACTCAAATAAACAAAGATGAAGTGTCTTGACACTTTAAATTCATCATTATATTTAGTTGTTGTATGAGACCCCCTGCCATGAAAGTGGATATTATACTTCAATTTGTGCCTTAATTATTGCTTTAAATTTGACCTGGTTCTGTGAGGTGTGTTTGGCAACTTTTCATGAACATAGTGAAGCTGCTTTTAGTTGTTCGGTTGATGGTGTCTTTGTTGGCCAACATTTTCTTTAGTTGACTCAATTAATCATACTTAATTTAACATATGGAAGCAAAGTGTGAGTTGCTTTTTTGGCTCGTTGCTTTCCATATGTAGATGTCGCTTAGACTCTTTGTGTATAACTTAGCCAAATGTTCCCACAGTCAAAACACTTGGAAATCGTCACGTTGTATTAGTCATGTATTGTAAAACAAGTTTGTATTGACGTTATTCCAAGATGGAGAAAAGTTAGTGAATTGGTCCGGTCTCATGGGCGTTTGAAGTGGGAGATCCCAGTGAGACGCAGAGGTGTCTGAGACAGGAGTGTTGCCTCACCTGCTCCTGTATTTACTTCAGATGGTGGGATTAGGACGCAGCCATGTGGAAGATATGACCGTAATCCACAGTGCTTTGAGTTGGCAGTCACATATACCACATCCGCTAAAGGTAGAGCACAGAGGTATAAGTTAGAAAACCCAGTAGAGTTTTCAGACGCTTGGGTTTGAGGCTGGCTTTTGGAAAAGGTGAGCAGGAGAGAACGATACCTATGAGTATTGTGAGATCTATTAAATAACACATGCCAGGATTCGGCCAGACTCATGCACACATTGAGTTTGGAAGAAGACAATCATATATCTTCATCAACCATAAAAAGTTTGTCAGATGAGAAGAAAATTAACTGTAGAATTAAGTGATATTTAGCCATAAAAATAGATTTTCATTCAATCCATCCTCTACAGCAAAAATGTTATAGTATCACAAAAATCTAGAAAGACATATACAGACACTGTGTATGTTAAATCTCAAAATATAATGTCCCTTCCATCAATTATTGAAAGATAAGTTGCTATATAAAATTGTAACAGGCCTACTATATTGTTTTTATCATTTACATGTTTCTTGTTTCTTGTGATCTGGCATATCCACTTTGAACACAACTTAATGTCTGCGTAAACTTACCATTAGGAGCCAACTACAACAAGAGCAAGTGTTGTTCTCACGTTCAACAAGGCCATCAGCGCTCCCTTTGCATGCTGGGTAATACTTGTCTTGCTGTAAATAGTAAAATGAATGAGCAAATTAAATATGTTTAAATGTGCATTTCTGGTCATACATCAGCTGAGTGAAACTTGTGATTTGTTGTCAGTGGTCCTCGCACCACATCGCCAGCCCCATCACAAACAGGCCAGCGCTAAACTCTTATTTATCCATTGTTCTGATAATTAAACCCTTCTCATTAGTGACATAATTGGAAGTGTAATTAGCAATAGTAATAATTATTGTATTTAATACGTTTTCTCTTTTGGTTATCAGCTTCGTTCGTAGCTAATTAGCAGTCATGAGAATTTCATACTTTTGTCTTTGTTCGTTTTACCACCAATTATTTCAGATATCATTTTCCTATAAACTTGGCTTTAAAAATCAGTTTAGCTTGGCATTGCAGACAGTTATTTGTTTTCATAATGTAAAGTCCCATTTGCAGTCTGATACGTGCATTAGTTTGTTAAATGAGGGAAGGTGAAATTGGTTCCGTGACATATGTGGTTTTTAAGGTTGACCTACACAAGGCCCCGATCCTTTTACACAAAAAATTGCTCTTTAGAGACAGAGCCAGAAGCCCACGCAGACAAGCATCTGCAGAGAGCAGAAAACATATTTAGTTTATTGTATTCAAGAACATAAAGAGCATTACATCCGAGGCAATCATCTTAAGATCCCATGTTGTAGGGATTATTGGTTCAGACCTTAACCTTTTACATAAATCTGCTGTAGAAAGGAATAGAAAGGTCTTGGGCACGTACGGTTTTTATACTACACAAGTAGCAGTTGTATTGTAATTGCATATATTTCCACCCCTCTGTCTCTTTCCCCGTGATCCAAGTTCCTCTGAAATTATGTTGTTATCTTTCCCCAGCCATTCACAGAATTTCTGAGAAAATCTGGTAATTTCTATGCATTGTTTTTGGTTCTAAATCCTTAAACTCTGCTTTTATAATGTCCTAGAGGAGGATACCAGCCCAAGAGGATAGATGAAGCGTAGATACTTTACTCATTCTACTGGGGCAGCTGTGGCTACAGATGTGTTAAATACTGCTGTGTGAAGGGGGGTTAAAAAACAGTAATACTTTTAAAGATATGTTGTGCATAAAACTGACTGTCAACATTATGAATCTTAAATATGTGAACATTTTTGGCCAAACTTGATCTGAATGGATTCAGAGCTATTTTAAGCCCAGAATTATTTATTTGCATATAAACTTTCTGCATATTTGATATATTTGTATTTGTTATAATCTGCTGAAAAAGCTCTAGGCCTTGAACCACTTGCTGTCAAAGAAACCAGTGTAGATGAGATGCTAAACAGCTGTTTCATGTTTATCTACAGAAATCATACGGAGGAAGAGTGAGCAGTGGCTGCAGGCGATAACTCCTCCGTGGATTCAGCTTCTGTACATTCTTCAATAAGAAGGTAAGGCTTAACTCATGCACCAGGGCATTTTCAGTGAAGACACACATTTTCTGTCTCCTCTCTCTACGTCGTGACGATCCCTGAGATTTAACCACTGTGTCACAGTTCCTCTCTCAACTGTTTTGGTGTGAAAAAAAAAGAGTTTCCCTCTGTTTTCATGGGACGACTTAATAGTGTGCGACACAGAGTGGAGTCATGATACCCCGAGGTCTGGATTAATTTAGCTGTGAAGCCCACGAGCAGCGAGCGTTCAGCAGGTGCCTGTTTGTCTTCAGGAGGGACTTGTATTTGGCACTGGTGCAGTGGCTCATTATAAATCTGTAATTAAGTTACATTTCTATTTGCTTTTTCTCAACTCTCTGTCATGTGGGACAAACATAGTGTAAACTCAGTCTCTGCTAAGTGCACTCCTGGCTGCATCGCTCATACACTTTATTCTTCCAATTGATATTGAGTTTGCCAAATCTGTTTGTTATCCCAATTCATTTACAAGTATGTCTTTGCTCAGGTGATAAATAATTAGCTAAGTCATTATTTGATGAATAACTTAAAAAACTCCCATTGAATAAATAAATGCCATTAAGGTTTTTTCCAATTTACTTTCATTTGAAAAGCTCACAAAAAAGCATCACTACAAAGAGGGATTAATGTATGACGGATTTTGCATCCAAAGATATATGGACATGATGATAGTATGAAGTGTTAAACAGCGGTCAGGGAGTGTATGATTGTAAGATCATCCTTCTGAATTGTTGAAATATCTGAATTGTTTCTAATCAGCCGCAGTCTGCTCCGCCCTCTGCATGTGCACAAACAAACAGTGTGTCCTGCTGCGCTGGAGGGAGAGTCCTGTGCCCCTGTGGCTCGGCTCATCCGGAGCGGGGCGTGTTCCCCGAGCCAAGAGCGCGCTGTAGTCACCTGCCAGGGGAGAGAGGGGGCAGTGTGTGTGTGTGTGTGTACTAGTGTGTGTGTGTGTGTGTGTGTGTGTGTGCTCTGTGGGGGCCTGAAAGGATGAGTGGGGATCGGGAAGAGAATAGCCGCCTGCAGGGTGGTCAGGCTCAATGAGCAGCACCACTGTGGCGCCAGCGTTTGCCAAGAGCCTGCTTCAGCTAACAGCTAACAATGTGGCCTGTGGAGGGCCAGTGGGCAGGAAATTGAGGTTAACAACATTGTTACATATTAAACATGGTTTAGCAGAGGGCAGAGTAAATGGGTAGAGTGAATTCCAGCAGTTAGAATAATTGTTGTATTGTGTATTTGTACCGAATAGCTGGCAAAATATATTTGTTTTATCAATTATTCAGCTTTATAATTGAGACTGTGGCAGTTTTTGCATTGATGAATTTTTGTCATTTGTTTTTTGTGTCTAGTTGAGCTATTAAGGTTACTATACTTTTATTAGTAGTTGTCAAAGTCATTCTATGTCCTGCAGTTCTTATCATCTTCTGACGAACTGAGTTGTCAGCATCACAATGAGCACTTTCTTAGGTGCCTCTTGTACATGACATGTGTGTTTGGCTCCTGTGCTGGAGCCTTCCCAGAGAATCTCACTGCTTTCCATCACTCTTTCCCCACTGCGCTTTGCCTCGGGGAGCAGCGCCTGCTACGTGTTGTAATAAGGAGAACTGATATAATGAAGGTCATTGTAATCACAGCTAATGTGCCAAAGAGTCAAGGCATTGTAGCTTTATTTGCAGCAAGACTCTGTATTGTGAGCCCGGGGGATGGGCCTGATAGTGTTATCTTAGCTAACCTGACTCTAATACCACTGTTTGTGTCAGAGAGGTGAACTTTTCCCTATGATCCCATTCATGGATGGGTACAGATTGGGCTCCGGCGCTCCATCCTGGTTAAATCCCTCCCCAGGTGTCTTCCGCTGCTCGTATCCAGTCAGAGATAGCTGCACCTCTGTCTGACTGACTGAGCTCTGACACAGGCTGAGGACCGGCTCACAGAGATGACCTCTAAATGTAATCCTCTCCCCCAGGAAATGCAAATGACCTCAGCTCAAATTTGATTTGTTTTTCTTAATTCAAGATGCAGCAGTTGAAGTACTTATTGATAGTATTAACATAATGCAAGTCTTAGATAAAGCTTCTGCTATGGTTAGAATCAAGTGAAATGTTGATGGATCAATGTTTTGCTGCAATTAGAGAAACACAATCATCTAGTTTGGGTGCTCCTCTGAAGTGTTTTGACCACGAACACCACTTTTTGATTAGTTGTTGAATGTGTCGCTGCCCCATTTTTATGATAGGTGCATAAACCTCGGCATCGTGATGAAAGTGTTAGTCACACAAAACGTCCGACAGAGTTTGATAACAACGGTGTGATGCAGGTGTCTGACTGAATGAGACTGAACGCAACTGCTCCTCCAAATCATGACAAATACAAATCTCCACAAATCAATCAAGATTCATGTAATATATATCTTGTTTATTTATTACATGTTTCACAATTTTAACAAAATTACAACTATACATAACTAGAAAATCCCTCAGAGGGCTCTGGAGCCCTGAATCCAGACAATGATTCGGATCACCCCCAAATGTGATCTGTGGTTAACTGGGCCATTGCGCATAATTCCTGAAAAGGCTCGTGATCTCTTTACCTCTTAGGCAGAAGAAACTTACATTTTGATATGTTCGCACAGTTTACTTGGGTTGACATCACAGCTAGATGCAGCCAGTTCTAGCATATCAACTAGATTTACAGTAATAGACTCTTCAGGAGCACATTCCAGGAATGTTTTTGTTGCAGGGATTATTACCCCAAAAGCGTCAGTTCTGCAGAGTCAAATATTCAAACTGTTATAGACAACTATAAAAAACCATCTCGTTCATTCATTGCTCATTCCTTTCCATGTTCCCATATTCTCTCATTTAAAGACAGGACATTTTATTTTTCATTCAAACATATTGCATCAATCATCAAAGACCTTCTCTGCTCCCAACTCCAAACTGCCAAGCACTGCACAGCACCCTGCTCTGATCATCCTAACTTTCCACAGGCCTCTTTCTGTGGCTGCCTCCCTGGACCACGGTGAAATGATCTCTTTTGTTTCGCATCATTAGCTCCATCTGTTGTGCGAGGGGCCTGTCTGTTCCGGCGGCTGGCGATGTGACGGTAGCCGGGGGCGACGGGAGCGGCTCGCGGGTCGACCTCCGCCACCACAGCCACCTCTCGCCACGGCGCGTCCCTGATCTCCTTGACACGGCAGTGCAGGCCTGACGCTTTGCTCTTATTTATGCAAACAACTAGAGAAAACACGGCGGCGGATTACAAGTGTATGCAGGGCCGTTGCCTTTATTTGATCAACAGAATTGAGATGATTCAAATACAGATATAGTGAGGTGTTCAGTCACACTGGAAGAGCTTGGAGTAGAGCAGCGGCTCCTCCATCTGAGTTGGACCAGACATCTGTATTGTATGTCCTACCTGGTGGAAGAGAAGACCGAGGAGTGTCTATGTCTCCGAGCTGGCCTTTAATCGGCTTAGATGGCTGTCTTTGTGACTTGACCCTGAATCATGAAAATGGATGGATTACTGTGGCTTCAAAACTTAACTTCTGACCAGAGAGCTGCACAATTCCATCCACTTTACAGATAAAAAAACAGATATTAACTGTTTAAGACAGTAGTGTCAAACTTTTCATTCCAACCAAGCAAGAGCAGACCAGTCTCCAGCCATTCACCAAGTCCTCAGGTGAAGACTTGACTCACTCCATGAAAAGAGAACATTGATATTGAAATTGGAAAAACATTTTTCGAAACAAAAGGTGAGGACCACTAAAACAATAAAATAAATGTATAAAGAAAAAAGAAAAATGTCCTGGAGTCATGAGCTCATGTAACAATGGGCCTCATTCACGAATAACTTCGTAAGAAACTTCTCAAATTTCTTCTCAAGTTGTGCTTAAGTAGATTTCTAAGAAGTCCCTACGTGGGATTCATCAACGCACTCGTAAGCTGCTGAATTGTCCGCAGCTGTTCTCTTAGATTGATGAATGCCATTTCCTC
>JAPMNZ010922579.1:0-10581 GCA_029875035.1 Pomatoschistus microps
AAACAAGACAAAATCAAACAAAATGAAAAGAAAATGAAAACGAAACGAAATACAAAATGAAACGAAATGAAACGAAAAAGAAAACGAAACAAAATTAAACAAAATTAAATGAAACTAGATGATATGAAACTAAATGATATGAAACTAAATGATATGAAACTAAATGATATGAAACTAAATGATATGAAACTAAATGATATGGAACGAAATGAAATGAAAACAGATAAGGTATATAATAGAAAAACCGTGACTAGAGGCACTTCGATCTCATGTACGAGGGGCTGGTCGGGCAGGTCTCAAACCGCTGTCCAGACCGATCCATGTGACCTGCTATGGACTGGATCATGGGGTCATCTGCCTGTAGTTCTGGTTGAGGCCTGTCCATATGTGGAAGCCAGAGAGAGAGGGAGTAAACAGCGGCGGTTGGCAGCGGACTCGTGTGCTTTTCCGGCTGACTTGCCCTGAGCCGTGGCGACAGTAGCAGAGGCCGCGCTCACGGTGAACACGCCTGTGCTGTAATGTGCACCGCTCCTCAACACTGTTTCCTATTTCAGATACCTGCAGCCACATCAAGCAGAACGCTCTAAATTAAACAGTTCCTTTCAACCTGGAGCAAGACGTCTCACGGCTGATTAGCTCGGATGAATTCTGCCAAATTAGCCGCCAGTGCACTCTTTGTTAGCAGAGACGCAAACAACATCTTCTTGATCACGCGTGGATCATCATTTACTACATTTAATTTGAAATAATAAGAAACACATGTGTCCACTACTACACCATTATGCTGCTAACATGTACAGATGTATACATACAAATAGATCTTGCAATAGAATGTAAAGTATTTTTATTATGTTTAAGTTAGAGATTTCATACTTGCATTGTGTATTAGGTTAAAACTATTATATTTTATACATTGGCCTATTTATTATGCTAAAGTTAAAGATTTTACATTATTATAGTATATAGAGTTTTGTTTATCTTGTTATCTTGTGCTGTATGCTCTTTATTCCAACTTTTCTGAAACTAGTGATGCAAACACTGAAATTTACCCACTGTGGGACAAATAAAGGATATCTTAATCATAATCTTAAATCTCAAAATTGATCTAAAAACGATGTCATAAAATTAGTTGGTACATTGAAAAGAAATGAGAGTTGTCAGTTCACACAAAATGCAAAAATGACAGACAAATAGAGCATTGGTGCAAAGGGACAGATCACAAATGTCCATAAATGTACTAAATAAATGTTTATAAATCCTAAATCCTGGATCATCACCACTGTCCTTAGACCAGGGGTGTCCAAACTTTTTAGCAAGAAGGCCACTTTAGTTCATCAAACTTGACCTGGGGCCGACGACCTGGATAAAAAACCTAGAATCGTGCTGAATTGACTGGATTCTGGAATTTAAAATGGGTTATGATGCGTCCTTATAGATTCATAAAAGAAATGTAAGTAAATAACAAAAAAGAGTCAACGAGTAGATTCCAAAGGGTCCGGGATTAACAAAAAGATATAGCATGACTGTATTAGAGGAGCTGAAGTTGGTTGGATGACACTGTCAAGCTGCCTCAATGGTGACTTTGTGCCATTTTATGTGGTCACAATTGGCCCGCGAGCCTGAGTTCGGACAGGCACAGAACAACTCAAAAAACCCAGAGATAAAAAATGAGAAACCTTGGAGGGGCCCACATTCTGTATTCAGTTCTGCTCTACCACTCTACTCTGTGTTTCTCTGTGTTCGCTGCACAACACTGCCGAATCGTCCAGGTATCACAAAATCAGAAAAAGGACAAAGTATGTTAAAAGATTGCATATTTTGCGGCGGGTTTAGGGGAGCAGGGAGGAGCAGTGGCAGTGAGTAAGAGAATAGAAATGACTGCAACATCAATGTGGAAATGGGGAAAACCGGAATGCTGAGAAAAGTCAAATTTGCATGTTATGAAGAGCACTTCAAGGAAACCAAACTTAACTACAGAGGAATTCACTGGAAGAGGGCTTGAGGAATGTGTATGTGTACGTAGCATTGCGAAATAGAGTGACATTAGCTAAAACAAAGTGCTTTTCCTCTCGCTCCGATACAAAAACCTTTCAAGAGAAGTCATCTGGAATATGTTTTCAAATCTGAAAACGATGCTAATAACTTCCAGATGACTCTGTACTTTCTGCCATAGCTAAAACAATGTTCAAAAATACAGTGACCAAGCTCACAGGGACACTACACCAGCTCACAGGGACACGGCACCAGCTCCCAGGTACAAAGAAGAGCTCCCATGACACCAGCTCCCAGGGTCAAGACACCAGCTCTACGGGATATAACACCAGCTCCACTGGACATAACACCAGCTCACAGGTACTCCCACCAGTTCCCACGATACCAGCTCCCAGGGACAAGACACCAGCTCCACGGGAAAAAACACTAGCTCACAGGTACAAACACCAGCTCCCACGACACCATCTCCCAGGGACACTTTTTTTGCGCATTAACGAATCAAATGTAGCTGCGAATCATCGCTGCCAATATCAAGAATCTTTAGTCAGGCTTAAAATGAAAAAAAATTCAGACTTTGATGAAGCTTTAGCAAGGGAAGACTAGGGTACACAAGGGTATCTGTTAAAAAAAACAATAAAAAGAAGCTGACTTCTACACTACCCATGATCCAAACTACAAATAAATGGCATTTGTCTGTCACTCCACACAGATATGGGAGCAGGGTCGCCATACAGGAGGAGCGTACCAGACCTATTGTTTTTAGTGGTATGGGAAACCGGAGCACCCGGAGGAAACCTACGCAGACACGGGGAGAACATACAAACTCTATACAGAAACACTGGGTTCAAGTCCACCTCCAGTAAGTGCAAACCACTGTGCCGCCCTAAAACAAGCTGAAAGTACATCCATAAAACAGGAAACAAGTGCGAGATTTGTTTGAACAGATAACACCTGAATGAAAGAAGCTTTGATGGATTTTATTTGTTCGAGCAGAACATTTTACAATCAAAAGCAGTTACAATATTTACTTTCCTTAGTTTACGAGACCTTTTGTACATATTTACAATATTAATATGTGTCTACAAATGCATTTCCATTTACAATTTGTCAGCTCAAAATGGAGTGGGAAAGAACCTCCCCCGTCATAAACAAACTAGATAGATAGACAGTAGGATAAATAGGAGAAAATCAGGTGTCCAGTAGCAGCAGAACTAATATATAATTCTCATCATATCGAACAGCACTTCAGGACACAGAAGCAGAGGTGGAGCAGACGCTTGGTTTGGACCATTTCATTTGCTATAGTTCAGTGTGAGATGCTGAATGCTTTGTTAGAATCTGCCAAAAAGTTAGCATTCTTTCAGTAGATTTTAGCCTGATCCGCTTGGTTTGGACCACAAATCCTCTCTGGACCAGTGCAAAACCATGAACACTGTACTGCAGCAACAATAAAACTAAAAATTGTAAAACATAAACCAACTGTTTCAAGAGCGACTTAGGACTTGCTGCCGTTTCCAGCACATTCAAAAGTAAACTAAATATAATACATATCCTACCATGAGCTTTATGTCAATATCCATATCATACTGTGAGATTTGGATATCTGTAAATCAGGACAAGAATGCATAGAGCCATTGAACAAAGTGGGAGGCTGCACAATCCCCCGGCGTGTCCAGGGGAAACTGTCAGCAGCTGATAACACTGACAGCTCATCAGTCAGACAGAGAGTGGTGAGCCCTGAGCATGATTTTAGTAACATCTGTTTAGCGTATTAGGAAAAACACCGGGCGTAATTACAGGGCCGTGCAGGGAGGCTGGGTGAAGATGGGGACCGGCTGCTGTCGCACTGTCTTCTCCACAGAGCAGCCTTTGAAATGTGAGCTCGCCTCAACTCGGCTCCGCTCTCCACCACGAGTGCAGTCACACGGAGGAGAAACGGACCTTCAAACAAGACTAGAGGAAGTAGATCCACACCATGTATCACTTCTTATTGTTAGTATTCACATGGGACTGGGGACTTTACTAAGTTGTTGATTCTCAAGAAAATGCAATAATAAACAAATGCATAAGAGGCAAGGACCACTGTTCATAAAAGTCCTGTTATGTACCAGCCATTTTAACACGTTTTAATGCTGTTTCGAAAACATCTCCTCCTCCAACATTGATGTGGGACTTTTCTATAAAAAGAAAAATAGTGCTTTCCTTTAACTACTGACGGCTGCTTTTCTATGATTGTGAATTCTGCTTGTGAAGTAATTTTCCAGAAAAATAAAGACTTAATCTTTTTGTTAAAATGACAGAATACATGTATGCACAAAAATGTGGGACACACACATTTTTGTTAGATTTATTTAAAAAGAACTCTGCTCAATGTTCTACAAGTGAAATTTCATTGCAAATTTCATCCGAGATATTCATGTGGGTTTGTCACATTTGAAAAGAGCAGTGATAGCAGCAGCTGTAAATCACAATTCAAACCTTAGGGAATAAGACTAAACAACTGTTCAGGTTGTGACCTTCATCATTGAACAAAACATGTCAGATTCAGATTTGCCATTTGCGGTAAAACCACATTGGAACCCCAGTGTGCACAAGACAAGCACATAAACATAACAAGGTCAAAAGTATGGAAAAAAAACACAGAATGACCAACTATAACTCAAATATAAGCTAATACAAGTGTGTAACCTCAAGATTTGAATCCTGCCAATGTGACTCAGTTAAATTGTGGTAATTTGTGTCTGCACTTGTTTAGTTATGGTTTACTTAACACAATTTACAAGTTTAAACATCGTCTCTGAAAAAGCAACATGAGCATTTGTAGCAAGTCCTCTGCTAGCCAAACACGCTCCGTGGCTATGACCTCATTCTGCAGAGCACACCCAAAGAGCCGACAACATGAAGCCATCTCTCTTCAACGCGTAACACTTGTGGATCCAGTGACAGCACCGCGGGCTCCTTCACAAAGCCTCGCCGCTTTTCTCTGCTCCGTCTTTTACTACTTATCCCAGAATATCCCGGGGCAGCTCCGACCACAGACAACATGCAAAAGTCTTTTTCAATTACACTTGAGAGAGTTTCATGGGAGAGGAGCCGTGCGTATAAATGAAAGGCTTCGCTAAGATAACGCTCACAGTTTTGCATTGTACAGATTTAAAAGAAACCACACCTTGCTTTGCGGCGAGATGTGAAGGGGCTTTATGAGAGTGTCGAGAAAATACAACGTGATCTGCCATAACTAGAAGTGGTACTAGAACATGGAAGTCGCTTTACAGTTGTGTGGGAAAAAGAAGAGGGAAGTCTGGGTGTCTCTGCTCAGGCTGCTGCCGTCCGCCAACAGAACGCGGAATAAACAGATGGATTAATATTGTAGTTTTCCCTTTAGTTCTGTTTGTAATGTTCCTTCCTGATTGTAAACTTTCCCTTGGACCAGAACAGAGAAAATGGTCGGAACCAAGCGGCTGCTCCTCTGCTGCTGGAACCTTAAGTGCTGTTGTATTTTAATACTATTGTTAGATACATTTAGAATGATCTAAAAATAGTTGTTTTGTTTGTATGGATGGGTGTGTTTCTGCTGCTAAAGGACACCTGCATTTCTCCAATGGCGTTCAATAAAGTATCTATCTATCCATCTATCTAAAGGTGCAACTGATGAGGCATAGATAGGGCTGGGAATCACTGGGTTCCTAACAATACAGTGCGATTCGCAAAAAATGACTTACAATACATTCATTCATTCATTCATTTTCATCCCTTTATTATCCATTTCTGGGTCAGGGGGGTGGCATTCAGAGCTGCCACCCAATTCACAATGCACCAGTCCTTCGCTGATCCACAGAGAATATTAATTCAATTCATTTATTTATAGCTCATAATCACAACAACAGTTATCTCAAAAAGTCTTTACAACGTTATAAACAACAGATTAGAGAATCAAACAGTTCCATTGCCATTGGTACAGAGCCACTAGTCCGTTGAGAGCAAAATGACCATAAATGTGTCTAAAGGACAATCATTGTCCTTGGCTGCATCAGTAAAGAAAGATTCAAAAAACAAAAAAACAGTGGGACAAAAGTGAGAAACCTTGAGGAGGCCCACATTGAGAGGGATCCGCTCTCAGACAGACTGACTGTAGATCCACACGGTCTTTCCCTTTCTGTAGTGTAAGTGTTTGTGTTTGCTCCGTCCATACAGTGAAGCGTTGCTCTTATCTGTGAGGAATTCTGCAGTTTACAGTAGTCTGTGCACTGTCAGAATGAGGCAAGAGGGGAGGAAGAGTCCAGATAACTGCGTGTAACTGACAACAAACAGCTCGCGATAAGGCCGCCCTCCAAAGCGCAGCCTCCAACATGCCCCACTGGCAGCAGGAATGCCCCGGCCTAATCTGCATCCGCCTTATCAATGCTGTAATTGCCCAGATGATGTATAGGAGCTCAGAGATTATTGTGTTATCTGTTTTTGGCTCAGTTCTTGGGGGATACGTCGCGGCTGGCTTCGGTTCTCTTGTAAGGAGTCGAACCTAGGGACAGTTCATAGGTTTGACCTTGTTTATTCACAGAGCGGTCTGTCCATAGACTGTGTA
Organism: Pomatoschistus microps; assembly: GCA_029875035.1. Lineage (NCBI taxonomy): Eukaryota > Metazoa > Chordata > Actinopteri > Gobiiformes > Gobiidae > Pomatoschistus > Pomatoschistus microps. The sequence continues at coordinate 6,575 of JAPMNZ010922579.1, forward strand.
TACTGTAGATGGATAATAATAATGCATTGGTTTTATATAGCGCTATTTGGACACGCAAAGACGCACATTATTCTTTCACTCCATACACGTTGGTGAGAAACTAATACAGTAGCCACAGCTGCCCTGGGGTACACTGCCAAAGCGAAGCAACCAGTATGTGACATCAGCCCCTCCCACCACCACCAACCATTCACACATGCACACTAGACTCATTCTAATGTGGGGGAAGTGTCTTGCCTAAGGACACAACCACAGTTTGGCACTTAACAGCCGCAGCTGGTGTTCCCAGAGGTCTTCAATCACTGTACTAACAATGCGCTACCCTGCTTAGCTTCAGAAGTCTCATGATATCTGGCTTTAGCATGCACAGCCACGACACTGATATGGCAGCGCCGGCTTTCCAAATAAAAAGCCCAATCAGTAAATCAGCTTCTTTTCACAAACTCATCTAACCCTGACTCCGAGTCTGGATCTACATCTTCATTCACAGCCGCAGTTATTGGTAAAGTCCAAGTTCAAATCAAAGCAATGTATTTTCTATGGCTGTCAAGCACACAGCAATTATAATGATTATGATTACAACTTTGATTGTAAGGCACGGCAAGCTTATTTGTACAGCACAGTTCAGACACAAGTCAACTCAAAGTACAGAACAAAACAAGAAAAGAAAAAAAAGCTATAAAAAATCACAGTGCATTAAAATGAGTGAAGATAGAATACTTCAGGTGTAACTTTATTAACCTGTATTTGACCATGATTAAAACATGGATTGTCAATAGAAGCCTGTCTCACATTTTCAGGAAAACTGACAAATCATAAAAATGCAATGTTGTCTCCCCATGTTTAAAAAGGCACAATCGAAATGTTATACTCAATTGGTGTTTTGGTTTTTCAAGAAGACAATCATATCCTTTAGATATGTTCTAAAATGTCACATGAACACTTAAAGGTATAGATTTCCCAAATTTTAGGAAAGAACCGCCCTCTCCACTTGAACAAAAGTCGAATTTTTACGAGCACGTATCACCAGAATGATTGACAATTGGGAGGACCAATAGTCTTGATGATCCACCTGGAAGTGGAAGATCCTCCACTATACCTTTAAGTTCGAAATAGTTAAATTAAAAAACCAAATCATTAACCCATCAATTAACAATCAAGCCTTTGTTTCCTTTAATTCAGTTTTAGTCAATTTTATTAAGTTAAATAATCTGTTAAATAAAAGTTTCAAAATACTTTAATAATGTAAACAATATAACAAAATATCCACAGATCCCAAAAAAATTTCACTTATTCTTGTATATTTCAATTCAGCCCCCGACCATAATGAGTTAGACACCCTCTGCCTTGATTCACTGGTTCATAGGAAAACACTAGGGATGCACCAATACCCACACTGGTACTGGGTCGAGACTCGTGCTTGTACTTGTACTTGTACTTGTACTAGTACTATAGGACCCAATCAGGGCAATCAATATCCAAGTTTTTAATTCACATTAGCATCACAACAGCAGACATGTGTCCAAAACAAACGCGTATAACACCAGCAACACCAGCAACTTGATCAAACATCTGAAAACTAGCAAAGCAGCAAAGTATAGCACCTTTGCTAGCACTAGAGCACAAAAACAACTAACTACAGAGCATAGCATTTGTATGAGTGGAACAAAACTGTGGCTCTTATTGTTGACAGTAAAAACAAATGTTAAAATATTTTCAGTAGTATCTTCGGCAAGTACTCAAATTAAGGTACTCGTACTCGTTTTGAAAAAAGTGGTATCGGTGCATCCCTAGATACCAGGGGAACTATAGTCCATAAATGCCTTGGATCATGCCCTGTCCTTGTACACTTACAACTCAAGTGGAAGGAAACAAACTCTTAAAACAATGCACAGATTTGATGAGAGCATCTTCCAAACATCTACAGTGACATTCTGCCCACATCTACAGGATCTGCTGAACTTTGCTGCTTCAGTTCCTTGTCTCATGTCGTTTCTGTGTCGTTCTTCTTGTGTCTTGTGACTGGACGCTGCGGTGACCGCTGCAGTGTGGCTGGGCAGACGTGGTCAGCTCCAGCCTGTGATTTGAGTGCACTTGTTGTCCCCATGCTGCCTCAGGGCCATCACTTGACTGTGGTAAACTTTATCCTCACATGTCACAGGCTGAACCCTGAAAACGCACTGAGATGTTGTTTCTCAAGCCTCATTATTCGGATTTAGGAGGTTCAAGAGAGCTGAGACCTACTCAGGTCCAACAACGCTGTATTGTTTCAAAAAGTGGACTAAGCTGGTTTGTTCTCAGGCATGAACGACAATGATGCACTGAGACTTCTTGTAAATTCAGCACATGTTATCAAAAGGGAGGTGAAATATTGTGTTATGACAGATTTGATCTCACCTTAGACCCTCAGCATCAGCAAGTAACAACAAAAACAGTGGCAAAAGGTGAGTGTCCTTTCTGCTAAATGAGATGTAGCAGTTTTTCTGTTTGCCGAGTACAACAGAAGCCGTCTGCCTGTGATGTCATCAAATACAAAAAGCAGTAAATACAATGAATCAGAATTAAAAAAAAATATGTATTGCCTTTGTAAGTAAAAGGAACTCACAAACTAGGAATTTCCTTTGGATCAAGGCGCAAACAAGTTTTAAGAGTAAGTAAGTAAAACTAGGTAAGGCATGGACAGAAAAATCTTCAGAAAATGACTTCAAATTGCTTCTAAGCGCCAAGTACACACATTTATAGACCTTTAGCAGCACGGTTAAAGTGACGGTCATAAAGCGATCAGCGATGAGTGATGAAGGTGTCATCTTGTACTATCCCTCCACCACTTCTGTGCTAGTTATGGATTTATGAGATTTACTGCTAATATTCCGCTGGCAGTCTATGGTTCCACTGGAGCACATGGCTGGGGATGAGCCGTGATGAGCCGTGACGGGCCGGTCCTGTCAGCAGCGAACTCTGCGGGGGGCCACCCTGGCTGTTGTCCCAGCTGTGTGGCCACGTTCACAGACACACACAAATGGAGCTGGGCACAAAGAGCCGGTGCTGACAATACCCCATCACCACCACAGACTCCATCGTGAAAGCCTTGTGTACATTAGGGCTGGGCGAGCCTGTAATATAATGGACCGTTTTTTCCCATTTCCGAACAATGTTTTTTTCCAAACACGCAACAATCAGATATTATATTCAACTAGAGGGGATGGCAGTGGCTCACAGTTGATAGAGCACTGGCCTTTAAGCCTGAAGGTCGTGTGTTCGAGCCCACCATAAGACCTACTTCACGACTCCAACTGATGACTGCTGTCGTTGTGTCCTTGGGCAAGACACTTAACCCCACTTTGCCTGAAGCTACCACTGAACGATCTCAGCTCCTGCAGGAGGATCAGTGAGGGGCTGGTGCTAAGTGTACTAGGTGTAGCTCTGACTGCCACCCCCCCCGACCCAGAAATGGATTAAGGGGAAGAAAATGGATGGATATAGACCTAGAACTGAAACTCAATTCAAATATATTTGTGTATAGCCCTAAATCACAACAACAGTCGTCTCGGGGGACTAAAGTCGAAAAGAGTTTGAAAACAGGAAATGCAATAACAACAAACACATTGGTCCAAAGGGAACGGGAAACTAGATACTACTTTTGTGCAGTTACTACGACATTTATTTAGATACTGAAGGCTGCCACATAAAAAGGACAGGATTTGAGAATTGTTGATACACTCAATTATTTTATCAGAGGAACTATTCTTAAGCCTTGTGGGCCCATAAAGAGTAGTACGCATCGCTGTGATATAGATTAAGATTAAGAGATTGGTCCCACGACGGGGAAATTTCAGGGTTGGATCACAAGTTACAGAACAGTAGGAATCAGGAGCACACAGTACAATTAAGAGAACAATTCTATAATAATTAAAATAAAACTAAATCTCTAACTCTAGCATCAAAGAAACAAGTATAAAATTGCTATCTTAAACATAATAAAGAAGTATAAAATTAGAAACTAGTAT
>JAPMNZ010922624.1:0-12353 GCA_029875035.1 Pomatoschistus microps
GATAGGTATTTGCGTGTCTAGCTCCAGAGTGGCCGGAACTACTTGCGGAGCAATCTACACACCTGAATTACAAGCAGAGGTAGCGTTGCCGTGGGCAGCGGTCATTATTGTTTTGAGAGGTCCGTTATAAAAAATAATGACCGGTAGAACGTTTTGAAATTACATTCAAATCAATGGAGCATTCTACTGCTGCTGTGAGGAGCCGTGTAATAAGATGATTTAACTGTGATTAACTTGATTACAAATTGTAATGGCTTGACAGCCCTAAAATGTACATACGAAGCCATTACCATTGCTTTTAGCTGTACTAATGATTGACTTGAAGGTAAAAGCGTCTTATTTTGACTATACAATTCACAGTCCATAATATATGTAAACAAAGTGCATAAGTAATTTCTCTGTGGTTTTCTCAGCCAAGATGCCACTCTAAACTGTAGATATGAGCCAAATACGCACACACACACTATCAATGTGGCTTCCAACAGCCTGCAGCATTCACATGGGTATCATTACTATTCATTTACTCTGCAAACTGGTCACACAGGGGTATATATTAACTCATCTATGGCCTCTGCGCTTAGAGACATGGTTGGCTCTTCCTGCAATTGAGACAGAGATCATTTGGTGGATGACTGGACAAAGAGGCAGACCTGACCGGCCAACATGACCTCGTTCTATCTCATCTGCCTATACAAGAGAGGGCCATGTCCGCCCAATGATTCCAGTAAATTTCCCATCAGACCCATACAAGCTTCCCTGTGTAGTGCACAGGGACAAGCAGTGATATAAATCCCGTCAAACAGAGTGTAAATCAGCTAGATTGAAATGGTATTATCAGGGACCTTGCAGTTCTCTGACCATGCCAAGTTGACAGGTGTGACCTACAGGAAAATGAGGACAGACTCGACTCTTGCTTTCTGCCTTCAGGTAAACATCAATATAAGAGGAAAAAGTAGAGGCATTAATTCTTCTCCATGTGTCAATTCCCATCAGTGGGCACAGATTGGGAGTGATCATGATGGGACCCTCGGGCATTTGGGATAGGGGCTGTGTTGTGCCTCGGCACACCATTGATTAATTGAAGGTTTTACGGCTACCTGGAAGGCACAGCAGTGCACATAGAGGGATAAATCAATATTGATTGCAATTCTATCACAAATAAAAGAGAATAAAGTATTGCTTGGTTGTTAGAGCATAAACACATAGATAGCAAGTTGGCATTGTGGATGAGTCTGTAGTTTTGATCCCCCCAGGGTTTTCTGTCATTCCTCTACACCCTTGTTTATTTGAAAAGGCTCATAGATAATAGAGCTGGAAGAAAGACCAATTGGATTGACAAATTAGTAAAAATGTATCTATATGCAAAGAAAAATATGTAATCCCCGTACATTTCAATCTCTGCTCCCCACTTGTTTCCAGTCTTGTAAAAACAATTTTTAAAAAGTGGGGAAAAAAATCTGATTCTTGCTCAGGAAGACAAACGGGAATGACCTTAAAACCTGAACAGGCCATGTAAGTCACACCTCCTTAAATATTCATTAAACATTCATACTCCATTCACAACGTTGCTAAATCATAAATGAAGTGAGCTCTTTCTTACCCGTCCGATGAGAACAGGTTCAGGCCCAGCGTACTCCTCGATCACAAAGAACTGATTCCAGATCCAGCTCCTCCTGCTCCGGGACCGGGCAGTCTTCCCCTCTGAGGCACCAGCCAGAATCCCCTCTTCTTCCTCCAGCTCTTCGAACACCAAGCCCGCACCATTTTCCTGAATCTGACTCTCTGCCGTTTTGGCCTCTTTGCTATTGCGGTTGTTGGGGGTGGCGGGATGCAGCCTCAAGACATGACTGCTGCCACTGCTGTTGACAAGCTTGCCGTCTTCATCTTCAGGATATTGAGCCGTGTTGAGTTCTGCGAAGTGAAATGACTCTGCTAATGGGTCTCGGTGGGAATCGGCTGCTCTGTTCCCTGGCCGCGGTCCCTGGGGTTGCATTGTCAGCACAGACGGAGCGTTTGTTTCAGAGGGGACAAACTGTGGGAGATGTTTTGTCGATGTAAATGGTGGCTCAGTTTGGTCGATCATTACTCCTTTCTTGAGGCTGTTGACCTCAATCTGAGCTGAACTGACGAGGTGTTTGCTCCTGCTGTCACTACCAGCAGAGTCGTCCAAATTGCCCCGATTGCTAAATGGATTAACATGTGTCTCTACACTATGCCCCCGATTATGATCCAGTGGAGTGGGCTGCGGGCTCGCGTAGGGAAAAGCAGTCTGATTATCAAGTCCACTATGAGTTTGAGTGACAGCTATATCTTGTCTTAGCGGCTTCTGGGCCTCTGACAGTTCGTGATTAACGTCAATCAAATCTCGTTTCCTGCTTCTACTGCCCTTGCTGGGAAAACTCAAGCTCGGAACGCTCTGCATTTGGGAATTGACAATCCGCACTAGGTTCTCTTTAGACAGCAATTTCAAAACCTCATAGCTCCCAGTCAAATTAATCTTTCGATTGGAATCTATACTGAAAGCCTTCCCTGGTACACCTGTGGTTCTTGCACTCAGATCTGGCCTACTTCTTGTTCTTACACTTGTTTTAAATCTTGTTTTATTGGAGTGGACATCTTGCTTATGATGGATTGTATATGTTTTCTCTTGCCTTGATGATTTTGCGTCTACACTCTTATTATTATTTCTCAACCAGTGTACCTCTTGGGACACTTCTTTGCTAGCCGCTAACATGTGCCAGTCCACCTCGCGCTTTGGCTTAAAAAGTTGCCTATCCTTGTCAGATGACGCACTATGACTTTGCAACAGTTTGACATAGGATACCGTTTCCTCGCTCTGCTCACGGCTAACCAGGCTTCTCAGCGTCACCACACGCGACGCCTCCACGCTCGAATCCCATTGGTCTGTGGATCGGCTATCCCCTAGCTTAACCACATGAGATCCGACCACACCTCTCCTCCGGGCGATCTTAGCAGACATGGCGCCGCACAAAAGGCCCTCCCACAAGCAAAGCGAGACCAATAAGAATGAACTTATTGTAATCATGTTGACCAAGGACAAGATGAGTTTTAATTTGAGGGAAATTTGCAGTGTAGCAGGTCCTGTTTTCCGGTTGTCTTCATTCTTCTCTGTTTTCGTTCTCTTTTCCCTCGCTCTCTCTATGCCCTTCACACTTTGCTGGAGGGCAGGTGTCAGTCACGTCGTATTTTTCGCTTGCTCCCTTATATATCTCCCTGGATCTCGGCAAGCGTCTACTCCGTGCCACTACTTCACCCTCGATCCATCCCACGGAGGCAGGCAGACCCTGGGAGAACAGATAGAGATAATTGAGTTAAAACTTTAATCATTGTGAGGCGGTAATTAAAAGTGTGGCAGGTACAAGAACTTACAGACACGAGAGGCAAAAGGGGCTTTGTAACACTTTTGTACATAGAAAAGCATGCACATAAAAGCAGGGGAACCTAACTTTCAGACCATAATGCAGTTAAGAAGTTCTATGATGACAAAGTGTTCTCTGTGATGAGACAATGTGCTCAACTACTACACCGACAAAGATGGATTCACTACGAGTGAATTGGGCTACTTGACTTGTCAAAAGAAATGTTGAAATGAAAATCCTTTTAAATGAAAATGTGAATATTGAAGAGCTTGCTGCCTGCATGAGAAGGCTTTTCTATTATGGCTTAAATTCCCTAAACTCCATGGAGAACAATAAGGCCGAGATAGAAGTGTTGAAAAGCGACTCTTTTTTTGATCATGAAAATTATAGCTTTAAAGCCTGACAGTGAAATAAGTGCTTACAAGTAGTCCTCTTCCATGCAAGTGCACTACTGCTGCCATAATAAATCTGTGTCTAATTTAGATGATCTTTGTAACTATATTATATTAAAACTTATATACAATCGGACAGAAAATAGAAAATCAGAACACATTCTCAGCCACATAATGACAAGAGTGCAAACTGACTAGGGATGTAGTTATTAACTACAAAAGCGATGGAGATAACATTATTACAGAGCGCTCTCAGCATTTATTAACAGAAAAGGCTGTTGAGGATTTTTGACTATGCTGCCAGTTATTTAATTAAAATGTAGCTTCTTATAACATTGATGCAGGATTAATTAGTTGGATTAATATCAGGCTTTGATCAGTTAGTCATAGTGTCAGTCCAGAGATGGGAATCCACTTTGTTAAACACAGTGCCTTGAGCGATTGAGAGCTTTTCTCATATCTCTATGAGACAGATGAGTTGCTGTGGGGACCCTGCAGCCATCCACCATTTATATGACTTGACTGAAATGATGTTGCAATTCTAGATGGTTCAATGCACTAATATAAGAATATACCTGGCTGCCCATCATCACGAAATAACCTGTGTTAAAGCCTGAACAATACGTATGTTCAAAAAAGCATGTAGAATAAATACGCCACGCTGACACATAAAACAAAAGAGTAATTTAGTGTTTTGCAATGGTATGGCAGCTCTGTCCTTCTAGATGAATGAAAGACTAAAAAAGAAAGTGGCTGCCTCGATTTGTGCTAAAACAAAGCTTGGTTGCTTTTATAAGAATAACAATAAACCACAGAACAAGGACAATACATTAAGGAAGGCCGCAGTTTGAATGAATTTTACATTTCATGAGAACAACACTGAAAACTTTTCAGACTGTATTAAAAGTGGATGTATTTTGTGGAACTTGTGCCTTTGGGGTTAAGCAGTGCAGTGTGGTGTGGTTGGACCGCTTGTATGACACTTGCTCCTGGGAGACACAGGCAGACCTTGTCAGCACATTCACTGGGGCATGACTGAAGTTGGGCTGTTCCACGTGGAATACTTATCACCCTTTTCCCCTCCCTCTCCTTTCTTCTCAGTCAAAGCAGCATTCTTTCTCTTCCGCCTGGACATAGAAAACGATAAGCGATCCTGCATGGTTTTGCCACCTCTCCCACTCACCACCTGTCTCCATCTTTGGTCCTAACTGTCGTCATAAATCTCTTCCTATCTAACCTCCTTTTGTTTTACCATCTTGTTCTTGTTGTTTCTTGGAACTATCCTTGCTTTTGCCATCTGTGTCAATCACAGACCTGTCACTATGCCCCTAACCCAGCGTGCACCCTTAGACTTCAATCAATCATCCATTCCCTCCTCTAACATTGGAAATGACAGGTGTCTCTCCTACTACTGCACCAATGACAGCCTACAGCACTATAATTGAACGTATAAATCTAGTCATCGTGCGATAAAACGCTCCGGACAAGGTATTAGGAGTAGCTATATGAAGCTGCTGCGCTGAAAATACCCGACTTCTTCAGTGAAAAAGACGTGTATATAAACGCCGCAAAGGTGATAATATGGGATGTTTGGGTCTGGCGTTATCTCAAACATACAGCACAGGGGGGAGGACGATTGAGGTGAAGTCAATGACAAAGCCACATCCTCTCTCTTTCCCGGAGGAACTTATCGGTTGGGAATTTGATGGCCAGGCAATCATGGCCACAGGCGCCTTGTTAACAAGCCTGGGGCAGGTGGCAGCATGCAGGGTAGAATATCAACAGACCAGCTGCAAACAAATGTATAAACATTTCGCTTCCACTGTCACAATTACTATTTCTAGAAGGACTCACAATAATAAAACAAAACTTTCTTTCAACCTCTTTCTTCATTCTCTCAAGGCAACAATCCCCTCCCCTTTTTCAGCAAGATATTGAGCTTCGTCTTCAGCCTATATTGTATTGTGTAGAAGCATCTTTAGGGAGAAGCTATTGTTGTGTCATTACCCCAGAGCTGGGGCCTGTAAAACAGTAAGTGAACATAATTACATGTTGTGCTTGAAGAGTGCTAGAGTGCGTATATATATCCTCATTAAACCTTTGTATCACGTAATGTGGCCAAATCGTTGTTTTCATCCACGAGAAACAGAGAACATTGACTTGAGGATTTCACCCGTAACTTGTACATATGCTGCTATGGATTCAAGCGGCAAATAGAGATCATAGTGCGCTTGGTGTGGCTTAGGGGAATCCTTGCTCGCTAATTAGGATTGTGTAATAACCCATATATACGGAGAAGATTTCACAAGAGCATAGTTACTTGGGCTGTAGTTTTCTTTTAGTTCAATAAACCTGCAGCAAATTCACTCTGGTTTGTTTAATTAGATCAATAAATTATTAGATAAATTTTGTGTAACGACTTCCACCACACCTTTTAGTTTAAATCATGTTTTACTTCATTAGTCTTCTCAATCATCTGTAATGGATGTCACAAACTTTATCTGCACTCTGAATTTTAATTAAAACGTCATTCTTCCTGTCAATGTTGTTTTCAAAACTTCATTTTAACTTGCGGCATAGAGGTAGAGGAGGATTGTGAAGCACAACACCCACACATTTTTTTCCAGTACAGTCAAGGCGTGTGCCGCTTCATTCTGTGCTGACAAAACAGTGAGGAGGAAAAACTCTTATTTTGCTCTATACGCATACATGGAGCAGCGCCGCGAGAGCTAACACCGCTGTACTCGTCCACATTCATGAAGGCACGCATAAAACATGACCACTCCATAAGGCTCGCTGCTCACCACCACTGTCAGGGTGGGAGGGAAAACCCCAAGCTCCAAGGGACATACTTAAGAGCAAGACTATGCTCAAATTCAAAAGGAATAATGTATGGAGTAACAATGTAAAAAAATATATATACACATAATACTGAAGTGTTTTATACATAAAATATATAAAAACCTATTTATAAATCTGTTCTCAGAATAAACTTTTTTTTTTTTTTTATCAAAATGGCATAACATTGAGAAATAAATGGTGAATAGTAGAACATGCACTCTGAGAACGCAGACCCTGCCAACACCACGGATTGTCCCCAACATTTTGTGTGGCCTTTCAATCCTCACATCTATAGACACCACATTTCAGTGAAGAAATAGAGCTCAAAGACACAACCAAAATGTTGCTGTGTGTGTGTGTTGATTTTATACCATGGAGGACAATTGGACAGTCTAATCAGAATCTGCCATGGTCCAGTAACTTTGGCCTTCAGATGATTTAAACATACTATCCTAATGATGAGTTCAGCTTTTACCACAGTTTTGTTAAAAATATAAAATATCCAAACCAGCTTTGTCCGTCCAGTAGTGCCTGGATACACCCACAGAGAACCACCCCGCAACTCCCGCACCCTATTAAACTACAACATATGCATTGGCAAAAAAACATATAATTTATTAAATTAAAGTGAAGGTTGGTTACTACAAATGGTAAATATGGGGACTTTTTAAAAAAAAAAATGTATTTGTGTTTTGAAATTGCAAGCTCCAGTTAGACCCGCCCCCACAGGTTCCTGACTGGAGGCTATCAATTCAAATCCTTGATAGACAGCTGAGGCTACATACCACTGGTCTAACTATTCTCCTCCAGGAAATCTTCCCTGGTGATGGTTATTCACAAACATCACATTTAAATATCTATATAGGTTATAATGTGAATGAGAACTGGATAATGGACCCTCCTCCAAGAAACCAGAGCTTTTTTAAGTAAGACTTGCTTAAAGGACTAATAGTTGGATGATGAATATATTTATTGAAAAGAAGCTTGCACTATGTAAATTTACACAGCCCCTATAGCATTAGCACCCCTATAGCATTAGCACAGAACTACCCTGCAAGAGAAAAAAGTGCCATAGGAGAGGATTGTGTAGACATTCTGAATAAGAACATATCCACTGAATCAAGATTCTCATCTCCAGACAGGTCTAGAACTTTAACAACTACATGTATATGTCCGTGTGTGTGGATATGTACTGTATGTAGATGAAAATATTTTTGTATTTATGTTGGTGCAAATAGATGTAGAGATCTATGTAAATCAAGGCATGATGATTTGTATAGAACTTCATACCCGAGACAGCTCACAAGTGCTGAACAAAAAAGCTTGACAAATTTGAGGCAAAGTAAGTCAAAGTACAAGTAAGTGGTTTTTAAATGTAACTGCCCTTTAACAGATTTGGAGTGTTTCTTCCGCCTCTATAGGCAGTAACAGAGACACGCTCTCCAGAGAGTAAGGAGGCATGTGAAGGCTGGGATTTTAAAAAAGCAGAGTTACCTAGATCTGTTAGAGAGAGAGCAGGTCCATCTGTGTTTAAGTGCAGAGCTGCTCCGGCCTCACCTTGAACCCATCCACATAAAAGCAGGAGTGTCAAGGTGTGAGGCAGTAAAAAGAAAAAGCACTTTCTTGAATTTGTGTGAGAACATCCAACACGAAGCCTTTGTCCCCACGCTCCATCTCCAAAGCCTGATACACCGTGACAAGCAGGTGTTACCTTCTCCCTGGAGAAAAACTTCCAAGTCCTGTGAAAGCCCATGTTTGTGCAGTGAACAACAAAGCTTTGTTCTGTCATATAGATGCACACATTGGCTTTTTTATATAATAGAAAATAACAATGGTAGTTTTTTAATTAACTTGCATGCCATACTGCTGAAAGTTAGGACCAGGTCAATCCACTAACAGCAGAACACCTGTTCCACGTATTTCCAATAATAAATCAACAATGAAAGAGCGGAAAGCTCAAGATTTTCAAGACTTTTCTTTCAACATGTGTCTTTTTGGAGAGAAGTATAATCGTATTGGGTAAACTTTATACTTTCTCAGAATGGCTTGAGGTCCTCTTTATATCATTTGCATATCCAAAGCACAAACCACAGCTCTGGCTAACTAAGATGGCCCTCCTACAACTTAAGAAAGTTGTTCTTGCACTTTGTAAAAGAGACAGTGAGTAGACCAAAGACGAACCTACAACTTCAAATAAAAAGACAGTAACATAAAAGAGCCAACAACATTGCAGAAAATCCATGAATCCAGAATCCATGTGATTGACACGGTCAGTCACAGTAGACTTGGACCTGGGAAGAGGATTCAACTTTTGGTCCAATAATATCTCAATAATTTATCATCAGTAAATTATTTTCAAAATTACAAAATAGAATCTTGCAAAAAACATTAATAAAAGTATAATTCCTGAATCTAAAATGTGTCATTTCCTTTATATCAATCTTTGTATCAATCTGCTTCAAGTGCTTAATGAACACAACAAGATGGAACCAAGGGCTGTGCTTCAAACAGTGAAGGCGTTTGTTGGCACCGAACACCATTTTGGGAGATAATGGAACATTGTTCAAGACAACTTTCCTTGGCCAAAAAAAAAAGATTTTCCATTTCCACTCCATCCACAAAATGATGCACATTAAAAAAACTAAATAAGAAGCAATAAATCCACTAACAACAAAGTGATGAGATAATCAAATACATTATTTTTGTGTTGGACCTCACAGTATATAAACTGTGAGAGTCCCATAAAGATCAAATAAATGTTGACGACAGAGCGTCAATGGCAGGAGATGTGCCAGCAGGTCAGCACAGGGACAACGTTTGTGGCCCATATTTTACTGCTTTGGCAACATGTCAAGCAGCTCAGTGTGATACCACATGGTTTATGGCTGCTTCAAATACCAGGAATGAAGACTTTATATTGAAAGCGGGTGGCATGATAAAATGTAGATTACACTTCTCATACAACGGTACAATTATCACATTATTCCTTTTGGACAGTGATGCCAAAGCATATTCATGTTTTGATCATTCCTTTTGAATGTTGAGTGGCTAATAACAAAAACAACAAAACCAGGGCCATTTTGAAATATATTAGTGATGATTTGACCTTTAGCTGTGCTCAGTTACTGCAATAACACATCAGCAAACAAACCACTGTAAACACATTTTTTACATCGCAGCATCTATCATTTATTTTGAGAAAGCCACGGAAAAGGCGCAGATTCTAGGAAGGTCAAACGTATTTAAAACGCTCTAATGGTCCCCTCACAGGCAAAGCGCTCCACACATTGTATTTTTACTCCAACCCTGACATGAATTGGAACACAGCTCATCTAATTTCCCTAATTAACTGTGGCCAAAGGATCATATTGGACTGTAATTGACCAAGCAGTTGAAATATCCCCAAGCATTAACACAATTCAGCCCCAGTTTAACAAGGTTGAGGATTTATTTGTCTAGTAATATTCAACTGCGTATGCTAATAAGCTTTTTAAAGGTTATCAGCGGCTAATTAGTACAAAAAGGCTTTCTTCATAAAATAAATCAACAATTAGAAAGGTCACTGTATTCCAGTAGTTCAATTCAAAGTTAAATTATTGGGGCAACTTTCTACCAGAATTGAAAGTGTATCATTGTCATATGTCCTCAAGCCGCAGCAGGTAAGGCAAGTTTATTTGTATAGCACAATTCATACACAAGGCAACTCAAAGTGCAGGACAAAACAAGATAGAAACAGTCACACGAGGCATTAAAATCATAAATAATCACAGTAAATTAAAGGAAAGATAAAAGAATATATAATCCACATGTTATAATATACTGATGCAGTAGGAAACATGTTTTGGGTGGTGGGGGTAACTGGAGCACCCGGAGGAAACCCACCCAGACACAGGCAGAAACCGGCAACATCCACAGAGCTGTGAGACTTTTTAAATAGTTAAATATGCAACCGCTGTCAGACTGTACAACGAGTCACTTTAAGTCACTTGCACTAGGACTGAAAACCTGCAGTCCTAGTGCTATTGACACTGTTTCTTGATTGCCACTTTTGAAATTGCCACTTTGATTGTACATAATATATTCTGCATTTAACATGTTGCACATTTCTTTCTTTTTGCACAATCTTGAGTGTTTCTATCAATGCCAGATGTGACATGTACATTTCTTCTGTGTGAGATCAATAAAGTATTTCTTATCTTATCTTAACAATAAAGGAAAAGAATAAAAAGAGAGCCTCCCTGTCTCCCAGACTCAGCTCTCACTAGTCTCCCTGCGCTGCTGCTGCTGCAACATTAACTGTTGATATCTGTGGATAAACATGCACGTGTTATGTTTTATAAGTTGAGGTTAAGATCAATATCTCAAGCCCAATCTTGATGTTTATGATTTGCAGGATTTTGACGCCCAAATAAGATGATTGTATGCCTGCTTGGCTGTTATGCCTAATATTGATTCATAACAGACAGTATAGCAGGTCATGCAGTCTAAATATTGAACACATGTAAGAAAGTCAAGTCATAAGTCATGGATCATTTAATCCTATTGTGCTGAACATATAAAAGGCTTCATTATTTAGAGAGGAGAGTTGGAGCAGCGCTGAAAAGTAGCTACCTCCCACACAAAGCCAACTCCAGAGTATGGGATGAACCTCATGATCCTTACTCCTGTTTGTACAAGAAAATGAAAGGGAAGATATGCTCCATTGATCTTCAAGCATCCAAAGGTCATCCTCTATAGCTGTCTGTGTTTGGAGTGTAGGCCATCTCTTCATAATAGTGAGTCATCTGCTGCCAAAGCTGTTAGGAAAATTACACCTGATGCCTATCAAGACCATCTCTCTCGCACTCTTCCACCTGGGCCCAGGAGAACATCAAAAAGCCATCTGATCCTTTCAACACAGCCTCTGACATTTCAGGAAATATTCCGTAGGAGAAGACACACTGAAATTGAACTGCACACAATATCAGACGATAATTGGGATGGGATATAATACTACAATGTACAATTACTTTGAAATCCTGACCATACATGATTAGTAATCTGAATCTAAAATCATTTGAATGAAGAAACACGTTTTTTTTAGCTATATTCTAACAACAGTGGTGTTTTTGAAAGTGGGACATTGCCTTGTTTTGCTTGTTCCATCAACAAATCTGCTTAACTGGAATGCAAAAGGATATTCTCATTCTCACTACTTTATTCACAAGTGTTTTACCTTTTTATGTTTTCTTATTACTGGAGAAAAGTTGTTTTATTTATGGTCCCAAAGTTTTAAAACACAAACAGAATTGTAAATTGTATCAATCATAAAAATCTGGCTCCACCTTCTCATTACTATGGTTTTCTGTCGATATAAACAGCAGCTAACTTTTACCCCAGCCAGGGGTTATGTTTGCCCTCGTCAGCCCAAAATATGTCCCATGCAAATATTGTTGCTGTTCGATGGCGCATGTTTCAGACATAATTAATACTGTAATTAAAATGGATTTGCGTTAACGTCTACCAGTGCTGGATTTTAACCAGTGCTGAGATATATTGTGCAAGTAAATACTACCAAACTTTGCATAGGTAAAAGATGCATTAAAACTCTATACAATTTTGGGTCAAATTTTAGCTTGTAAATGTTTCATAAATTATAAGGGCTTCAGAAAATATCTCCAAAAGTAGTGTTATCTTTCTCAGTGACCTGGAAAGTGTCAATAATAAGTTCAATAAGAAGATTCAAAGACCAACACATTAC
>JAPMNZ010922639.1:0-11685 GCA_029875035.1 Pomatoschistus microps
AGTTAGAGAATGATGTTATGCACCACAGGGGAACGAGTTTTCTTTAAACTACCGGCACCTTGGAGCTCGCAAACTACAGTATAGACGACAAATCACTGGGTTCATTTTTAGTTCAATACCGTGTACTTAATCCTGATACATGTGCTCATAACTCACTCTTAAAGCTGGAGTACCTAACTTTTGTCGCAACAGAAAGGCAACGTTCAGGCATGTCCAAACTAAGGCCAGAGGGACAATTGCGGCCCGCTGTGTCATTCAATGTGGCCCTCTGCCTGGCTAACCCAAAATACCATTGAGTTAAGTTAATTGTGTTATCCAGCCAACTTCTGCTTCTCCAATACAGCCATGTTACAACTCATTGTAATGCTCTGAACCCATGTACTTATTCGTATGCACTAACATTTGTTTTTCATTATGGCACAAACATTTGTCTCTGGCACGGATGTAGCTATTGAGAAAGTGGTTCAGCAAACCTCAGCTCTCACAGATGTTATACATGTATAAAAGTGTGAAGTTACACCTCATTTAACTTCTCAAAATAGAGCAATTCTAGGCAAAATAGTTTTACAATCCCTGAAGAAGCCTGGCAAACTTAAGTGGCCCTATTAGTTTTTGGTCTTGTTCAAGTTCTGGGAAAATAACATCACAACATGCTATTATTTTATCAAAAAACATTGGATATTTTACATACTGACAGCTGATTAACTGAGTGAGACAAATTTTCTCTGACAAAGCTGGTCTGAAGATGTGGCAGAGACAAAAAAATATATACAAAAAAGACTAGAGATAGAGCGAAACCGTTTTGGGAGCAAGTTACTTTTAATGCATAGTTACTTTTTGGGATTTCAAAGGTAGAGTACTCCAGCTTTACATATAAAGTACATAACAGATTAACGACTTGTATAAAGATGAACAGTACCTGGATAACAGTGGGCGTGAGCGGTGGATTGAAGAGTAGAGTAAAAGTAAGCAGCTGGTAACACAGGAGGCATCTACAGAACAATATATATTCATGAGACATTGAATCTTGACAATCTTGACCTGAAAATAAGAAAGTTCTACCTGTTTGTGTGGTCTTCCTTGTAGCTGACCAGTGCTGCCTGCAACACATCTGCAATAATCTTATGTATGTGCTCCATCACGTCTTGATAAGAAGTCGCAAAGCCTAAATCTTCAGGTCTCAGCTCTTCCCACTGTGAGGAGGATAGAGTATAAGACCAACCAGCAGATGGCAGCAGACTGAAGCTTGCAAAACATTCAACTAAAATAATGTAAACTAAACAGGATGTGAATTCTTTTAAAAACGGTTTAGTACTTGAATTGGTCGAGCCTTCTCTCCATCGTGGGACAACACCGTGATGTCGTGCATGTGTGAGATCAACGGATCGACTGCAGTGACCAGGATGTAGACGTCCAGCACAGCGACAGGAGCCTTGTTCAAACTGGAAACAAAAAAAACTTCCTTAACACCTAAAAACATGTGTCTATTTTACTTCTTATGTAACAGTAGTGCAGCAGCTCACCCAGACGCTCTGAGAGAATCTTTGTCCTGGCTGGAAGCACAAGAGCAGAGGCTCATGGAGATTTTGGGACCTATTCAAAATGATGAAGAATTTATAGTTTGTTTTGTTGCAGATGTTTTCAAGGATGTGAATTTAGTTTACAATGAACCCTCTATTTTAGTGATAAGTGAATCAAATGGATTTAGACACAGATATTAGTTAGACACATGACTCTGGATCAGATGGGTGAATACTTAAAGGGGAATATTGTGCATTTTTATTCAGAGGATTTGTTTCACCTGTCAAAGAAGCGTGAGTAAACATGTGACACAGCCCACCGCCGGCATCGGAGAAAGCCTTCATGATCTGGGGGACGAGGTTCACCTGGAGGAGCAGACGTGGAGATTATTACAACTGACAGTGGAAACCAGACATAGACAAATATGTTTTAAAAAAACACAATGATTTCTGTACTAAAGTTTTAAAGATTAATGTAATGTCATCTATTTAGGCAAGTTATTCTTACCAAACATGTTTCTCAGTTGCTTCATTGAGTTGTTCATAGCAGTACACAATACACTTTACTGAGACAACATAAAGCTACAGCAACATTAGCAGATGCAAAGCAGAAATGCACAGAGCTCCAGGGCTGCAGTTCAGATACTTCCGTCCAATTACCCTGTTTTTCTGTAATCAAATCACATAGCTGTTGATCGCTTGCATAACCACTACAAGTTCTTACAGTGGTTGTTTAACTCTAGAACTCCCAGAGCAGTCAATTTGACGGCTTTTCAATTTGGAGGTATAATTACTCAATTTATGTAAGTTTTTGGTCTTCAAAACTTAAGTGAGTTTATCTGTCTCTACATGTAGTTTATATCTAGAGTACAGACCAAAAGTTTGCCAAGAGTGTGCGAAGCAGTAATCAGAGCAAAAGGTGCTACTTTGAAGAACCTAGAACATGAGACATATTATCAGTTGTTTCATTTTTTTTTTTTAGTACATACATCATTCCACAAGCGTTTATTCATAGTTTTGATGCCTTCAGTGTGAATCTACATTTTTCCTAATCATGAAAATAAAAAAACTCTTGAATGAGAAGGTGTGTCCAAACTTTTGGTCTATACTGTACATAAATGTGTTTATGAAATTATCTTGCTCCAAGATGAGATGACTCTGAACCAGACTAGGATCAAAGTTACCATGGCAACACACTGTTTTTACTTGCACCAGTTAGCATTTAGTGATGCAGTATTTCATTTATATTTATATTCAGTTTTAGCATGTGCTAAAGATGAATTACTTTATTTTAGTAAAAGCTAAGAAAAGCAGGGAAAAGTGAAAACTTTTTTGGGGGGGGATTTTCTTCAGAATTCAATTCATTTTAATGGGAGCCGTCACAATGACTGCTTTGGGAGTTTGAGTAATTTCATTTCAGTTTCATGGTAAAGGAAATGTTACTTTTCTTCTCTGCCAATATAGTAGCATTGAGCAAATATAGACATTGTTGGCAAAATATATATAGAGAGAATTGTATTTAGATCGTACTCTTTGGTGACTCTTGAGCCGAGAGAACGGGACCCTCCGGAGGCAGCTGGTCTCTGAGGAGCTGAGGCACAGCAGCAGGCTCACCCCACTCATCCCTGAGAGACCAAAGATAATAAACTATAAATATCAATTCATTCCATTCCATGTACATTACTTTCTCTTTGATAAGATTTGTGATTAGGTCAAATATGAAATGAATACCACGCAGGTGCTGCTGTTGGGTCCATGTGGTGGTGATCATGGAAAAATCAGGAAATGTTTTGATTGTGATCTTTTTGGCTGAGGTTCCCTAAAACTATTCCCACTGCTGTAGTTCCCTTTGCTTTAAAAACACTGTTTCTTCTGTGGCTGACCGGAAGTTTCCACCCGAAAACTAAACACACATAACTTCCTGTCCATAAGTAGAAGCCAAAAGGAACTCACACAATATTTCAACAAATATAAAATCAAATACATTTTAGCGCAACATATCATAGCCAGCTAAAATTACTCTTATAATAAAATAAACGCTGTATTTTATTAGTGTACGTCTATTTTTGTCATGTCTGGAAGGTACATTGTTGCAGTTATTTCTGTTTTTAAAAACAAATATAAATAAACTTGACCTTGAATATTCCAAAGAGCCTATGTTTAAAATTGTGTTGTAGAGCAGCAGAAAAATCTTTCCTAGTAACTTCTCATTTTAGTTTAGAGCCAAGTTCTATCATTCCTGGATCAATCTACATGAAACAATAACTGATCTTTGTCATACATCAACTATGATTTACAGGACTATTAAAAACACCGGTAAATAAACCGCACCAGCTCGTTTGGAAAGAAAACACAAGCTGCAGGTTTTCTTGTTGTAATGTACAGTAAGACCAACTGCTGATGGAAAACAAAGCAGAGAAGACGACAGATTTAACTGGACACAACATGATTCCAAGTGAATGTCGGTCACTTTTAAAGATGAGCACTGGTTAGACCCGCCCATGCTCAACCCTGCAGCCTCCTAATTGGTCAAAAATTAATTCAAATAATTTGTCCTTCGTCATTGATTAAACTGTTGCTCAGCAAATATTAACGGTAGAAATGATGCCAAGGGGAGGGACTATTTTAGATATGCTGTTAAAATACTTTAAAACTCGTCATAATTAAAGCACTTTGGTCAATCCAATCTATTTTAACAATGTCCCATCCTTACTGGGACTTGACGAGGTAAAAATAATGTCACAAGATTGTATAAAAAAAGGAAAAAGAATACAAGTGCATACTTGGCCATAGGCCGTACGCCATATAAGAACTACAACAAGTACAGTGTTTGTTTGCTCATAAAAAGGTGTTTTGTGGTGAGAATATTTAAAACATGATGTTGGCCAGTAAGGACCTCTAGACATAATAATAATATGGAGGGTTTGTGAATCTAATCACTGGGAGTCTATGATCTGGGAAAACATCTAAACCTTTTCTTTAAAGAACTGCTTCTTTCCCTGCAACTGAAATAGAATTCTACAACATGAATGCAACCCTTGAAAATGATGACACACTTCAGGCCTACTTTGTTTGTTCAGTGATGTACCGTGCTTGAGAAGGCTGGTCTCTGCATATCCAGAGAGCAGGACCTCGTATCCCATCTGCTGAAGCACTCGCACGTACAGCTGGACCTCCGTATCTGTGACCACATGGCGACCGGTCAGAACCAAGGCCTTGTGACCGCTGTCTGACATGGACCGGGCCTGCGAAAGACCGCACAAGATCAGGTTAAACACAACGCAGACACTCTGCTTCAAAGACTTCAAATGTTTGTTGATAATGTCAGAGAGGAATGCACGGCGTCTGTAAAAGCTCAAAGTGAAGATAAAGCTGGATTGAAGTGGTGGGAGTCCAGCCACAGAGAGAGTCCACTCTGCAGATCTGACCACAGAGTGAAGTCGTGTTAGCAGTGTTGACAAGTCAAAGCCAAACACTGAGTGATCATTTTAATGTCTTAGGATTGTTATTTGGGCTGTGACTTTCTCAACATTCAAAGATGCTTCAAATGACTTTATTCTTTCACTTCACACACGGTGGCCATTGACAGAGGTGAGGCACACACCAGACTCATTCTAGGCAAAGTGAAGTGTCTTGCATAAGGACACAACAACATTTTGGCACTTTACAGCTGCAGCGCCCCACTGTGGCACTTGAGGTTCCCAGAGGTTCCCAGAGGTCTCCCATCACAGGACTAACCAGGCCATGCCCCGTTTCTCTGTAAATATGTGTTTTACAGGTTTAGAAAGAAACGCCTTGATTGATCGATTACATTATTGACAATACCATGAAGGCTTTATAATAATAATGAATAATGTCTGGTCCTTTAGTAACTTTACCCTCCACTCGCTAACCTTAACTTATATTTACAACATGATTGGATTCACAGAATCGACTCTCAATAGGATCTAGTCCTGAAAGGTACCCTTCTTTACTACATAATATCGGTCTATTGTGATTTAAAACAACAAAGCCAAATGTAAATGATTATATATTTGATGTGTATCAAATTTACACATTAACTATTCAGTCCTGGTTCAGTCCTGAGACCTGGTTCAGAGCGGCTCACTTGTGTTTGGGTTTGTGTGGAGTGGATCTCAGTTTGAGAGGTTTTTAAAGTGACTTGTGCTTTGCTGCACATCGCCGTTCATCTGAAATCAATGAATTAAATCAAATAAGATGTGCTTTAGCAGCAGAGTCAGATTTCAGGTGAGGGCACTAGAAGTCAAACACATTATCAGTGAAATGCTCCATTGAATTCAGGTCTGACTTGCCTTGTCTACGTCTTTACTTTGATAAAGTCATTACAATTATAATCCAACCCTTTGTTACCGTCATCCCTGTATGTAAAGCACAGAGACCAAACAAGCTGGATTTCACAGAGGAAACTGGTGTCCCAAATGAGAGAATGTTAGAGCATTCTCCTGCTTTCTGATTTGACAATCTTGAATACTCAAATTATTAACACTATAGTGTTTCCATGCCCATTCTATATTTAATTAATATTAAATCTGTATTAAGATTCTGATCTTGTGCCTGGAGACACGGGTTCAGGAAATTGTCTCATGAGTCCTGAAACATTTGGCTGAGTATGACCGGTCACATCATCAATAAATACAAATGAACTCTAAATTAATGAATACAGACTTATCATATGTCCATGATTGACACACACAAATATATAAGCAGAAGTGCCCTAGACCCTGATCTGGTGTCATTACAATGAGACACATTCCTCACATAGATGGGGGCTATTGTAATAGTTTCCCCGACTTTTGGCTGACTCAAGACAAGGTCTGAGCAGAAAGGAGGAATATTGACTCATTTTCAGACAGAGGGCAGGTGTCGTCCAAAAAATGATTTTCCAGAACTGCAGATCTTGTTTGGTTCTGATCTGTTATTGCAGCTCACCAACAATTTACATCTTGTGCCAAAGGTTTTTATTAACGTTGACAGACCTCCACAGACGTTCACATTTTTTACTTTAAGGACTTTAGCTTTACCAGGGATCACCTACCACAGTATCTTGTCCTCCATGGCACCTTCTCTCTTTTTAAGTTTAAGATTGAGAGATCCTTTATTCGTCCCACAGTGGGGAAATGCCAGTGTTGCATCACAAGTTATAGAACAGTAGGAATGAGGAGCACACAGCACAAGATAAAAGAACAATAATTATACTAATTACAATAAAATAAAATCTCTAACTCTAGCATCAAAGAAACAAGTATAAAACAGCTCAACAATCATTTACTCTGTTCACTAACAATGCTAATTTAATGTCCACATACACACATTAAGTTAAGTCAAGTTGGCATACCACAGCTGCTCAGGCGAGTCCTCATTAGGACTGAAGACACATGAGACAAGTCACATGACACTGCTGTCTGTGAACTCAGCTGGAAAGTCTGCTGACGAAATGTAGTCATTGATAATAAATCAATTGGTATTCAAAGTAAAGCACAGGGCGATATTGTTAGGATCATAGCTGTTAATACAGACCACGCAGCATTTGACAGATTGAATCAGAGGGGGCCGGATGCTTTGGCCTCAGAGTGGTCCAAATACTTCCTGCTCACAGTGCCAGCTCCACCACACTGAGCTTTTAAAGAGTGCAAAGACTTGTCAGCTCAGCTGTCAAAACACAAGACGACATGGCACGCTTGCCACCTGCAAGAGTTTTCACTTTGCCGTTTTTGTACCATTTGGTCAGAGAGGAGGGACTTCTATTCTCCTTCATCTCAGAGTCAAGAGCTGAAGTAATGTGCAACTTCATGGGGACAATGCTAATTATGATGACAAACCAAGTCACGTCTGTAATCTCCATCTGTAAATCCAATCTTGATCAATATCTGAACTGGAGACATTCAAGATAACACAGGCCATGGTGACGTCATGTTTTCTTGAGTATAAAATAGGATACCCTGCTGTCAGAGCAGGGAGTGAAACTAAAGCCTCTAGTGTCCTATGAGCCCCCCCAATCTAAAAATACTCAACAATGGTCAGAGGAGCAAACCTCGTTAAAGGAAAGATCTCTTCTGTAGTATTTAAAACCTGCTAATTAGGATTGTCCATCCACGAGTGCAGTGATGTGGATCACAGGTTGTTTCACTTGAACTGCAGTTTAATTTATACATAAACTTGAGAGGATGATAGAGTAGATTATTTTAAGGGACGTTACAGGTCACGTGGTGGGGGTGGATAGAACTTGAAAACCTCGAGTGCCCTTCAGCTGCTGAGAGGGAGGGTCATGACAGGTCATTTGGAGGCTCACGGCCTCATTGGCCTGCACTCACCTGGACAGACTCTAGAGCAGAGATGAAGCGCAGACTTTTCTCCACACCGCTGTTCCCAGCGAAGGTCTCATCTGGACTGAGAGGTTTGTCGCCCTGCAGCCGGCTCCACGCCACACTGAAGGTCTGGTAAAAGAGACAGAGCGCTCCAAGCAGCAGCAGAGGGCCAGACAGACGCCGGCGGATCCCGGACCCCCACCACAGGAGCCCGCCGAGAGCCAGGAGGCGCATGAGGGGTCTCAAGACTACATCCCGACTCATCCCATTCTCCCGCGACCTTTCACGAAGTCATTTAGCGCCTAAACATTCCCGTGCGCGCTGAGGGCGCAGCAGTGTGGGCTCTGTCTACATCCCAGAGTTAAGTTTACTCAAATTGATAGTTAAGAATAAAAGTGGACAGTTGTGCTCCAGACGCTTATCCGCTTCTCCTCTGCTCGGGTCTTTGCAAAACCTGAACAATCCTGTGCAGCGTCATTTCAGCAAAGTTTCCTCTAGTAAAGTCCACAAACTCACAGGAAACTCCGTAAACTGTCCGAAAAACACAGGTCTTTGGAAAATGTATAGAAATAGAAAGTTAAACGAAGAAAAACGTGGCATTGAGTCTCCTCGTAGCTGAAAACAACCCAGGTCCCAGGCAGACGCAGCATCTGGTTTGAGTTAAAAACCACAGAGGAAAAAAACAACTCCAGATTTCTAGTCCGTCCTCCATCGTCAAAAGGCGCAGCAGACGGAAGACAAGGGCAATTAAAAGACCCAAATGTCCCAATGAAGTCAGACGTGAGAAGTGAAGTTTGAGTAGTCCTGACAGAAGTTCTGCTGCCTCTCAGTAGGAGGTCACCGGCCCCATACCTCTCCCCTCCCCAGCTCCAAACACTGGGCTATTTATGGAGAATGGTGTGAGCTTGTCTGAGTACTGGAAGTATTCAAGGATTCAACTCTTAAAACACCTCAAGCACGCCATAAGCAATAACGACAGGACACGTATCTTTTAGAAATGAGTATAATTAAAGCACGTAGAAATAATAAAAAACATACAACTTTTTCCTCCTCTGGAAGGAATTTTCAGTGCAGTTACTCACACTCAAAAAGACAACATTCTGAAAACCATGTGCTGACATTTCCATTTTAACCAAATCAAAACATCACAATTATCAAAATGACAGGAATGGGAAAAGGTTTTGTAAAGAGCGTTTTAATTTCACTTGATGTGATTAATGTTCTGACTAAGAAGATGCCAATAACATCTGTGGCAAATATCCTTTTACGGTATGACTAATGATTTTGAAACTTTCATCAATTACAGACCAGTGTTCCCAAGGATTAACATGTAAGAAGAATCACACATTTATGTTTTTTTTGTTTATTTTTTTGTTTGAGGAACATTTAAGCTTAAATTTCACGGGTATATCCAACGTGTACTAAAGTCAAGTTTACGTTTTTACTTTGAATATTGTGAAACCAACAGCACAGATGTTTTCCCACCCAACAGAAACAAAGCTAGCTTCTTCCTGCGGCTGTGATCCAATGGGTACAGAAAGTCATTTTAGCACAGTTTATATGTAATCTTTTGACCGCTGACCTTTGGGGGGTTATACCGAAAAGACTGGGAGGAGGTGTGAAACTATTTGTGACGGCTGCCTCTCCTCTTCATGGCTGCTGTGCATTGTGGGCAGTACCACTTCCCTTTCGGGGCCTCAGTCAGACCCACACAGCCGTAATGGAACCATTCGATCGGGCACTGGACAGGGAAAGACGCACTCAAATTAATACATACAAGACGCAACTCAAAACGTACACATCAGAATTCACCAGCTACTTACGTCTGTATTATCACAGCCAACCATTTCACCATAAGAAACCTGGGAACGGAAAAGGTTTCAAATCAATTGCGCTGTTACGCAATGGGCGGCGATATTTTACATGAGTCTGGTGTGTGTGTGTTTGTGTGTGTGAATAGTTGGTGGTGATCGGAGGGGCTGATGGCACATGCTGGTTGCCTCGCACACACTGACACTATCACTTTATCACCACCGTGTATGAAGTGAAAGAATAATGACATGAGAAGTGTCTTTTGAATGTCCTGAAAACGCTATATAAAACCGATACATTATTATTTTAAGAAACATTTCAAGACTGAGACCTTTCAAAGTTTCTCAAACAGTGGCTTGTGAACCATCAAAGCTGCAGTCACAGAGTGGACAAATTAAACTATGTGAAATTTGTTTACTTAAAAGGACTACTTTCCATCCGTAGTCCCCGCCACAGCGCCACCTTCCGGCAACAATCTGCGGTTCTGTTGTCCTTGTTCCGGTCCATGAGATGTTTGTAACACAAGATGTAACAAACATCTCATGTTTGTAATGTTCTGCACTGTGCAGCGCGCTTATGTTTTTATGTTACTGCTTTTTATTTTTAGGCTTTTAATAACTGATGCGGTGTTTCTTGATGGCTGTAACATCAAACTTCCATGGGACTACAGATGGAAACTAGCCTTCATGGCTAAATCAGGCATATTTACGTGGACACATGTTGATTCATGTGCACGGTCTCATTCATCTTAGTTTTTCTCTATTGCTACAACACAAAACCCAGTACTCTAAACCAAATGACCAGTTGCCTAAACAAATTTATTAAAACTACCCGCCACTTTTCACAACCATAAACACAATTCTCCTGTAGACACTGTTCACAAAACCCATCCCCTTTTTTCAAAACTCTAAACACATTTTTATTTTGCTAAAACACATTTGGTGTCCCCCCTGTCATCGCACCACACCCCCACTATTTGAGAAGCACTGCCCTACACATTGTGTTTTCAATTGTTACTGTACTGTAGTATCTATTGTGTGTCATGGATCCTGGAGTTACTCATGTTTGCATTGAGATGTGACATAACTGCATTTTCTATTTTCTTCTATTAACTATTCTCATAAAACGCACAAATTTATAGTAAATCCCCAAAATATTTGAGAATTAAAAAAGTGTTGCTCAAATGCATCCTGGCAGTCGTGAAACTGTAAAAAGAACAGTCTCACATTCTGAAAATTGTGTTTTCAATTGTTTTGGTGATGTGGTTAATGATGCTCAGTAGTGTTTACATTTTTGCAGACCTTGAGAGGTATTTTGGTGTCAGTTTACTTTTGAGAATACGAGCAACTGTTTTGGTGTGATGGGTCGGTTTTGAAAAGAGACTGAGGTTGTGTGCGCGTAGCTTTAGAAAAGAGGTTTGTGTTTAGAGTTTTGAGATAAGGGAGGGCAGTATCGTGAAATGTGTTTAAGCAATATAGAGAAAAACTGTAATAAACATACCTGGTTACAGATGCAGTATCTGGGCTCATTGGGGTCGTACGTCCAGTCCACCTGGCTGTTGGCCTCTGCTTCAGGAAGCACCGAGGCCTGCTGGGAGAGCTCCTGGGCCAGAGCGGAGGAGGAGGAACAAGACGAAAGAGACGAAGAGGACGAGGAAGAGGACGACTGATGATTGGAGTTCTTGACGCTACTTCTAGAAAACAAAAGAGGGTTGGGACACTGTGCACCATCTGCGTTTATAGAAGACAGAAAAATAGATTTACTTAGACTTGCGGCCCCTGGAGTCAGAAGCAGCGGCTGGAGTCAGGGTCTGTGTGAGTGTAGAGGCCAGCGCAGATGACGAGTATCCACCATTATCCCGAGACAAAGAAAACTCTCTGCCAAGCTGGAAGTCATTGTTTTTTATTGCTTCATAACTCGCTTTGAGACTCGATGTTCTTCTGCCCTCCTTCATCTAAAAATACATAAATCAGACGTGTAAAGTACAGCGCACAGAGAAACCAAGAAACTCTGCACAAGGTATTCAG
>JAPMNZ010922648.1:0-13300 GCA_029875035.1 Pomatoschistus microps
TCATGAAGTAGGTCTTTCTGTGGGCTCGAACCCACGACCTTCAGGCCCAAAGGCCAATGCTCTACCAACTGAGCTACTGTCGCCCCCTATATATCCACATAATTATGTTTTAATCACAGTGCATCACGCTTCTATAGTGTTTTTTGTACACCCAGAGACGCTTTACAAAGTGACAGGTGAAAAAGAAACAACATTGAAAAGCTTAGATAAACTGTCAGGTGGAGGCAGGTGGGTTTAGCAGTGATGAAAGTAGTTCCTGATGTTGTGGGAGAGAGTTCCAGAGACTGGGGGCAGCTGCAGCGAAGGCTCGGTCCCCAGGGTCTAGCACTTTGTTCTGATGGGAGTTAACACCTATAGCGTCATATGTTTTTTAAATGAAATACAACTGAAACTGCAGACATCATCTTCAACACTTCCCAGAATTCCCACAACTCCCAAGTAATTTTGACCATTCCCAAAAAAAATACCCAAAAAACAAGACTGGTTGTTATAAATTGAATTACATAAAAAAACTATTTGTTGAAAGGCTACTAAATGCAAACCTGTGTGTTGCTATGGTAACCATCACTAAGAAAGTCACCTTAGAACCAGTCCAAGGCCAGTCCAAAACCTGAACCAGCACCTGGAGAAAAGGGGATTTTACTCCCATGGAATGTTGGTTGCCAAGCGACAAAAAATGGCTACATTGGATAAAAATAATGAAATAGAAATAATCTACAAATAGAAACAGAAGTCACAATTATGAAGACCAAGAATGTACATAAGCTTAGTAATTGATTAGTAATTATTATTTTCAAAACAAGGAGTTCTAGTGTTCAATGTTTGAGTTGATTGAGTTGAACTGGTATATATATATATATATATATATATATTTAAAATAATTTTATTTATTGTTTTACTTGAAGGATCATAATTATTTAGCTTTTGATATATACGTATACCGCTGGCAAACCTGTATACCTCTCTTATAAAATGTGCTATATAAATATAGTGGATTGGATTGGCTCATTGCTATTTCCAGTGTGACAATAGCGCAGCCTTCCCTTCCACATCATGACAAGTTAGTGACATATGCAGCTGCTTGCCCACATTGGAGACGATGTCCTTATTATCTCCAGAGTCTAAACACATCTTCTGTTTATGGCTTGTGCTACAGTTTTCACAACATTAGCAGCGCAGCGGGGAAGGTGACGATTCAGATGCGTCTGTGTTGCTCCGTTTCTCATCGAGATGCAGAGAAACTGTGATTCAGTGGCTTCAGGAGTCTAATTACAGACTCATAAACTGCTGCATGTCGTTTGTGCCGAACAGATGACGTCACTGGGGAAAAAGAACTACAGGTCTCACTGCTGTTAGTTCAGAGACACCGGGCTTTAGTCTTGCGGTATTTAGGATCATCATTAAAAACTCAAATGATTTGCTAACCCATGTTGTAGAATGTATTTCAGTTTGGAAGGCAGGGCCAATACAACTCTATGGGAAAGAAGCAAGCAAGAAGACATGTTGAATAAGTCTAAATCTTTTTAAGTGATTAGATTCATCAAACCTGCCGTATTATTGTCAGTACTTGATATTACATTTATTTTGTATGGCCCAAAATCAGTCTTGGAGGACTTTACTTTTGGCTGAGTGGTTGCTTCTTAGCTGGTGCTCCTGTTTCCCCTACCACTAAAAACATTACAATTGTCACACAGGAGGCGCCAGACAAGCGCTTTGTGACTCTAATCTGTGAAAGGCGCTATATAAATAAAGATTGCTTACTTACTTACTTACTTACTTACTTACTTACCTGCATGTGACAGTCAGATCCCGCCAGACCTCGGAGCAGGGCAGAGTCCGAAGCAGGGCAGGGTCTGGTTCCCCATATTTAGTTCTGACTCTGAGGAGCACAGGGACTGGCCTCCTGCTGGTGCTCAGAGTCCGAGTTGGTGCTAACATGTCACAGATGTACTTTGGTGCGAGGCAGTCAGAGCTTTCCGGTGTTATGTGGACATTGCAGTCCTTTTGAGATCATGAACATAAAGTGAGAATAGTTATATTTTCTTGACAATGAAGACTAATGGAGTGGACGCGCTCCACGCTGCCTCAGCCCAGTGGGAGTTTGGTGACTGCTGTTGCTGCAGCTTGAAATACAGGCGTTTGAGAATATGTTTACAATTTAGAATGCAACTTTTACTTATTTGACTTATGAGACATTATCACCAACAATTTTACTAAAACAATGCTATTGGTCCATATTGGTCCGTATTGGTCCATATAGGGAGCAGGATGACCAATGTCCAAATGCGCTTAAATGTCCCAGATCATCACTGTCTTGAGACCCTCCTGCACCTGCAAGAAAAAGAATAAAAAAATTTGAAATGTTGTGTATATAAAACTGTTGGTTTGTAAATGCCACAGGAAACAACTCTGACAAGGTGAAAGTCTGTGAAAAATCCATTTTGCATAATGGTTTAGATGAGTCATTTGAACCAGGCCTGAACTTTACCTTGCAGAGCGCAGGGAGCAGTCGCCCGGAGGCTCCTACCCCATGACGGCGTCTCACACCTCTGTCTAAGTGTCCGAATTCAGCCGTGGGTGAATGAAACTGTAGGAGGCTTTCAAACAGAGTCCTGATGGCACCACTCTCTTAGAGACAGCCAAAATACAGGCTCCACTGCTCCTCTGTCAGCGACGGCACCTTAAGTTGAGCCACCGCTGTTTCAATGTCAAAGAGAGGTGGACGTGACTGTTTTGAACTTATTTGTGGTTGGGAGTTCACCGCCTGCCTCTCTAAATGAAAATGTTATTTGTAAGGCCTTCAAATTATCCTCTATATTCCACTGTGTTGGAAGGTTAATCAGAAAATGTGAAATATTGGTTCGTTGTAATGTAAGAGTCTGTGGGTGTCAGTACCACCAATGCAGAACAGAATGTGAATCTGCTCTCATCATAAGAGAAGGAAGCCGATTCATTACAGTAGAGAACTCTGAAAAGGGAAGCAAGTTTCAATTTCCATTCAATTCAATGTATTTTTTCATAGCCCTACATCACAACAGCAGTCGTCCCGAAGGACTTTACAAAGTTCGCCGGGAACAGATCAGAGAAAAAATAGTTTGAATACAGGAACAGCAGTAATCACAAACACATAAGAAGCCATTGGTCCATTGAGAGCAGCATGACCAGTGTTCATAAATGTGCATAAATGTCTTCCAAAAAACCCACAAAAAGTTGGTCACATTGAGAGAGGATTCTGCTCTCAGGGACGGGCAAGCTGTAGATCCACGACTCAGGCTGTAGAACGAGGACTGAGGGGGCTCCCAGGCTGACACGGGGTGCAGCCCACGAGCCTAGTCAGATAATCAATTACTTTTTTTGCTGATTAATCACTTGCTAAAATAGTTACGGATCATCGTTTTTTTTTTTTATATTAAAATTTCCAATTAGTAAGAAATCTTCAGCCCGAGACCAATGAATTTCAAATGGTCCACTGGTTTTTAAGGAGAATAGTAAGTTCAATTGAGAGAGATTACATGTCTTGGGGGGAAGAGAGAGGGCTCAACACGCAGGAGTGAAACAATAATGATGAGTTAATGATGAAAAAAAGTCGAAGATTTAAAAAAAGCAATCCAAATTAAACACAGGAACCAGGAACATGGACATAGACAGACCTACACAATGGACCAGCAACACAAAAAGACACAGTTGAGACAATTTAGGGCGGGGCAGACCATCAAGACACGGACCAGGACAGGAAGTCAAACTAAAAAACAAAAGCACAGAGGACTGATGTCAAAATAAAACCAAAGAACAAAATAACAAAAGCTCGTCAGCGTCTCTACTTCCTGCGAAAACTTAGAGAATTGACCACTAACTCTAAGATTCTGCTTAACTTTTATCGCTGCACCATTGAGAATTTACTAGTTG
This sequence comes from Pomatoschistus microps, assembly GCA_029875035.1. Lineage (NCBI taxonomy): Eukaryota > Metazoa > Chordata > Actinopteri > Gobiiformes > Gobiidae > Pomatoschistus > Pomatoschistus microps. The sequence goes on from JAPMNZ010922648.1 coordinate 3,907, forward strand.
GTTCTGTGTCTGTGTGGTTTGGAAACATTACAGATAAAGAAATGAGAGCTTTAATCAAGGTGCTCCGCTCTGCAAAGAGGACTGTGGGCTGTGAACTTCCTGTTCTGGAGGTGCTTTATAAATCCAGACTTTTGAACAGAGCTCTAAGAATTATCAACGACTCTTCTGGCCATCCTGGAAAAGCCATGTTCCAGCTTCTTCCCTCCGGCAGAAGATATCGTTCTCTGAGATGCAGGACATCTCGATTTGCTAACAGCTTCTTCCCACAAGCTGTCATAAGTTTGAACAGAGCACTTTAATGATCTTGCACTTGTACTGAAACTGTTTTAGTCGATCTTTTTCACAGTGACAATTGGTACTGTTTTATTTAGATTTATTTCTGTACTTTTAATGTTGTGTTGTGTCTGTATTTGTCTGTGCACACTGGGGACCTTTTGCTGGTGTATTTCAATGTGTTTTTTTTTGTTACTGCAGATGGCGAATAAACTGAATCTGAATCTGTATCTAACTGAATAGTCCTTATGTTGACATCTGCGGTCTCTTGTGTGCGCCTGCAGGAGTCGGGACGGGAGTCGGGTCGAGAGTCGGGTCGGGAGACGCCTCTGAACACACAACCCTCCAGCATCAACGGCACCGACGACGAGAAGATCTCCCACGTGGGACCTGAGGCCGCGGTGCTGAAGACCGAGAACGAGCGCCTCAAGACCGCGGTGGAGCAGAGGTACAGCCACGACGCCCACTCGCACTTCCAGCCCTGGATCTGACGAGGGTCTGACGGTGCAATAATGGGATTGATGACATTTTAAAGACCGGGTTAATTACAGGCTGTGACACTGTTGACATTTACACTGATCCCATCGTCATTGTCTCAGAGCTCCACACACAAGTTCGTTTCAACAGAAGATGATTTGCTGTTTATTTGTCAAGGGAACGATGAGATCTGTAATCCACTATGGCTGTGGCTCCACCTGCATGTGTAAGCCGAATCCTCTCAGACCTCTGTAGCTAAGCAGGGCAGGGTTTGGTTAGTGCTGCGATGGGAGACCTCTGGGAACACCAGGTGACACAGTGGGGCGGCTGCGGCTGAAAAGTGCCAAACTGTCATTGTGAAGGATTGGTCGAGGTTGACGGCACATACTGGTTGCCTCGCTTTGCCTGTAGCAGTTTATCACCACCGTGTCTGGAGTGAAAGACAAATGGGATGTCTTTGAACGTCCAAAAAAGGGTTGTATAAAATCAATGCAGCATTATTATTTATCTAAATATTTCCAGTATAAAGTTAATGTTGATTATTTAAGTAGAAAGTTACATTCATATATGTTTACAATTATATTTACAAGAAAAGTATATTTACAAATCATATCAGCTCAATTTTAGTTTTTCCCCTTTACAATATGAGGACATTTAAGGACATTTTTATGAATCTATTTCTATGTCGTGGTCTTTAGATTTGAATTATTGCTTTTATTGATGCAAAGCTAAAGAAGATGGATGGATAAATTATTAAAAGGTATAACTTGCCATCGAAGCACTCATGAAGTTGCAGACCTTCTTATGGGTGTTCCCATTCGTTGAAATAGCGAGACGGTTTGACGTTTGTGGATGGCCGTGTAGAAACAAGAATCAGGCCGTATGAAAATTGTCAAGGTCTATGGAGATTTAGTGAATTTTATTATACATTTTAAAACACTATGAAATTGATAATCAGTGGCTGAAAAAAATATTCAGTTTTTTTTTTCATCGTTAAAAATTCAATGTTTGACTTCATGTCCATTTAAAATTCCAAATCTGATGGAACAAATGATCCCACTTTTTCTTTTCTTTTTTAATCGAAATTCACAGCGCATTGAATTTGAGAGTTTGAGAATAAAAATATTGAATACTTTGAAGGCGTTTATGTCATTTCGGCATTTGAATACCAATTCAACATTTCAATTGGAAGAATTCAAGCTAATTTGAAATTCAAAATCTTCTGACACACACAAAATGTTCCTTGCAGGTCTGTCTTAGGGACTTAGCATTGTCTGAATCGTCCATGATGCAGAGTATGACTGGTTATTCATATGAAAATATGAGGCTAATGAAATGACAGATGTGGATCCAGATGTGTTTCTAATCACCACAGTGTTCTTGTCTAATTCTTTTCAGTTCAGAGGAGCAGTATGTTCGCTAGTGTGCGGCAATTAACAGACTGTAATGATAGCTACGTAAAACCACATCTGTTTCCAATGATATTATAATATGGACTTCACTTATAACGGCGGCTGAGTAGTTACCACCCTCGCTTCTAAAGAAAGAAGGTCCTGGCTTTTGATTTCACCTCCAGACAGTGGAGTTTGCATGTTCTCTCTGTGTCCACATAGGCTTCCTCCATGTGCCTCCAATTCTACATTATTTTGTCATCAACCAAATGTTAATACAGTGGGTTAACATTTTTTTTGAGTCTTTTGAAATGTCTTACATTACTGCATAAAATCACCTTCAAATGTGATCGGATCTTTCTCAAAAATCAAAGGGATGAAAAACCAGTTTCTGCTTAAATTGAAAACACCCAGAGATTTATGTTTTCATATTCTTTAGGCCGTCTGCAAACAAATATTGACAGATGGGGGAGAAATAAGTAACTGAACCATCACATGTAAGAGCTGGTTGTCCAACTTCGGCTGCGATAGTTGCAGTTCAGTCTGGAACATCAATCAGGATCAATTTTTGACCATTCCTCTTTACAAAACTGGTGCAGTTCAGTCAGATTCCTGGGATGTCTGGAATGAATCACTGTCTTGAGTTTATGAAACTGCAAAATCAGGACTTTTCCTTGGCCACTCCAGAATGTGTATGTTTTTATTCTTTGATTTAGGAAGTATTGAATGATCATGACAAAAGAAATAAGAGAGAATCAGAACAACACAATCTATTCATTTTGAAAGTTTATGATATAATCCAATTCCTTTCTGTATTGAGAAGCCCCAGTTTAACACCGCTGCTATCACTGGTAAATCTCTCAGGCCACGAGAGAGTCCATCATGATGATCATAATAAATTGGTTGAGAAGTGACCGTTGCCAAAGCCAGTCTCCTTCAAACGAACGCTCCAAAAAGCCTGCAGAGAGAAGCACTGTTCAGATCAGCCATGCATAAAGTACGCTGAATACTAAATGTATTCTCCCAGCACAACCCTAACCTGATATGACAGATCCAAGGTAAACTGTTTTCTTGTAACAAACCAGGTCTGACTCCACTGACGCTGTGGGTTGTGCTGCTGAAATAACAACTGCACTTTCTGAAATGCCAGCTTGAGAAAATATTACCAGTTTTAGAGTGGATGTAGCCTGATTTGACATGGAGGGAATATTAAGATTAAGATTAAGAGATCAAGTGAAGCAAGTATAAAATCTCTATCTTTAGCATAACACGGAAGCAAATCTAAAATCTCCAACTTTAGCATGATGAAGAAGCAAGACTTAAGTACAAAATCTCTGACTTTAACATAAGATGCATGTATAGATCACTGTGTCTTCTAGTGCAAGAAATATACAGTTGTTTGTTTACATCTATGTTTGCAGGATGAGTGTATGGTACAAAGTAAGGTGACAGTGGATACATGTGGTTTCATATCACACATTCTGACATTAGTTCACGTTATTGCTCAGATGCATGACATGTGAGGTCAGGTCAGCATTGTTTGAGAGTTTGACAGCAGCAGGAAGGGAAGACTTGTGGAACCTCTACTTTACCCAGCGAGGGTGGATCAGCCTGTCACTGAAGCTGCTCTCCGGAGCCAGTGTCGTGCGTCGGTGATAGTCTTGGTTCAGCACAGATTTTAGTTTGATGCTATAATATATATAATTTGGTAATTGAAGCATGTACTGAATCACTAAAACCAGCTGAGTGACACATACTGTCATGCCAGTAACACCAGTTTTCCATATCTCGCAGCAACACAAACGCCAAGAAATGGGAGACGGAGCTGCAGACTCTGAGAGAGAACAATGCTCGGCTGGTGGACGCTCTTCAGGAATCTTCGGCAAATGTGGAGAGCTGGAAGAAACAACTATCGACTTGTAAAGAGGAGAGTGACACACTCCGAGCTAAGGTGAAGCCACACTGGGGTTTCTCTGATGAGTGCACATAACAGCGGTTTGTCTATAGTATTTAAAACCAGCCTAGGCTTACATATGGGGATGTACAGGCAAGTGAAAAACGGCAACAATAAATACACATTCTTATGATATTGTTCGTGTTGAAAGCCAAAAAGAAAATCTAATGTGCAAAGAGTTCCACTGGGATTCTATGTTTTACGGTACTTGGAAAAATTAGCCTGATTTCTCTGCTAAACTTTTATCTACTAGTTGATAAGTCAAGGGTTAGACCAAGGATGGACCGGGGATGGACCGAGGATGGACCGGGAAAGGACCGGGGATGGACCAGGGATAGCAGAGAAAGTCAGAAAATCAGAAGAAAAGGAGGAAGTGAGTGGATAGCACTATTGCTTCTCAGCAAGAAGGTCCTGGGTCAAATCCCGGTTGGAATAGGGCCTTTCTGAGTGGAGTTTGCATGTTCTCCCCGTGTCTGCGTAGGTTTCCTCCTGGTACTCCGGTTTCCCCTACCACTAAAAACATGTACAATAGGTCTGGCATGTACCTCCTGTACTGGCCCCGCTCCCATCTCTCTGTGGAGTGAGAGACAAATGCCGACAATAAACCGCTATGTAACTCTGGGCTGTGAAAGGCGGTATATAAATAAAGATTACTTACTTACTTACTTACTTACTTAAGTGACAGTTTTTCCAGACTTTTTTTCAGTTCTACAGCTATAGTTTAAAATGTATCCAAAAAACACACAAATTAGTCTTCCAATTAGTATCTAGTTTTAATACTAGATAGAATTGACCAATTTCAGCTTAAACAACTGAAAAACTAGTCTTGTGACATCACACTCTGGTGGACTCGTGATGATCCAGGACGCCCATTATTCAACGACACTTATGGACTTCATCAACACATGTGTTTTTTTAAATCTTTGCATTTCCTCAGTTTGAACTGTTTTATTCTCTGATCTCTGTTGTCGAGTCAGCGGCTTGTAAAGTCCTCAGAGAAACTACTGCTTCAGGACTATACAAAAATAAATAGAATTTAATTGAACTAGTTATTAGCAGATTTTTACATTATTTTCAGGAAACCTCAAAAGCCTATGAACAAATGTTTAGATTGTGGAGGTGACTCAAAGATTGGTCATTAGATTTGTGTTAGACTCTTGGTGTGATTCCTATGAATACTAACGGGATCGTCTTATTTTTGTAATGAGAGTTTTTGCGCTCTATGCACACACAGAGCAGTGTGAAAAGCCCACAGTAGTAATTATTCCTCCCATAGCATGATTAATATTTTGGACACAAGGGCAGTAGAACATTCTCAGTAAAGAGGGAGGATACTGCATTTGTGTTCTGAAAAGCTGGCCTATAATTGTATCTTGTATTAATCCATATAGAAACTTACACATTATAACGTTAGAAGCTTAAACTTAGCTTCCTGTATCTTTCCTTTTGGCATAATTTTAACAACACACTTCTCCAAGGCCACTTTCTAAAAGCTTCAAAAACAGAACATACTTGTCTGTCTCCATTCTTTCACAATTCTTTACAAAATGCTAATGGAGACTCACTTTCACTCACAGAATTGAATCTCATTCCACTCTTGCGGGGAACAAAGATACACAGTGAAGCTATGGCAAGTAATGTAGGACAAGATCACTTCGCCTTTTTTACTCTTCATAACGAATGTCTTGAGTAGTGGCCAAGAACTTTAATGGAAATATTGGAATTTTTATGACATGGTTAAATTGTATTGAGGTTTGAAAGTAAGATACTGCAGCTTTAAGTTTTATAATAATGACTTTCTTCCTCACCAACAGCCTCAATTCAATTCAAGTTATTTTTGTAGCCCTATTATTTTATTTTTATTATTATTTAGCCCTAAATTTCATCAGCAGTCGTCTCGGAGGATTTTTATCAAGTTGTCAATTCCACTACAACAGATCAGAGAATTAAGGAAATACAATAATAGCACATACAAACACATAGGAGCCATTGGTCCATAGGAAGCGGGATGACCAATGTCCATAAATGTCCGGATCGTCTCTGCCCTTAGACCGAAAAACACCTCCACATCTTTTGTACTGACAGTGTTGCGTACATTCATAATACTTTATCCCTTCCTCTTGTTCCCGCTGTCTTGCAGATTGCCGATCTCGAAGCCCAGTGCAATGAAGCCAATCAGGAGAAGCAGAAGAACTCCCAGCTGAGCGTTCGTGTGAAGGAGCTGGAGGCTGAGCTGCACGACAAAGAGACTGTGAGTCACTGGGCTTTAAGTGGATGTCAGTTATGTTTCCAACTCATAAGAGAGAGTGACATATTTTCAAGACCAGCACCAGTTAGACCAGGGGTCTCCAACCAATCGGAGAGCTACTTTTATACAAACGAACAGGCAGAGAGCTACTCCTTTTTGGAGTCGTGATAAAAATCGATCTAATAATCGCGATCAAACTCAGAGAACACATGAAATACACCATAATTCTGTATAACCCTATATTTATACTTGTAATAGATATGTAATGGGTCAAAAAGTATTTGTTGAAGTGTATTTGTTAAATTCCAATTCCTTTGGCGAGCTACCTGTAAAGGGCTGGCGAGCTACTAGTGGTTCCCGAGCTACAGGTTGGAGAACCCTGGGTTAGACCCACCCACGCTCACCCCTGCAGCTTCCTGATTGGATGACATTAATTTAAATCCTTGTGTCCCCTTGTCATTGGTTAAACTGTTCTCCACCAGATTTAGTTAATTTGCCATCTACAGTAAAAACACATTGGAAATCACCTTATGTGCACCACATGAATAAAACTAGCTAAAAGAAATATTTGTCACGGTGATATAAGTCCACAAAAACAAGTGCAAGATCATTAAAGTGCTTTGTTCAAACTGATAACGGTGAATGGAAGAAGCTGTTGGTTAGCATAACAAAATGTCATCTCGGCTAAAAATATCATCAGGCAGAGGGAAGAAGCTGGAACATGGCTTTTCCAGGGTCATTGATTATTCTACAAGCTTGATTTAAGGCGTCTGGATTTATAAAGAACCTCCAGAACATGCAGCTCACGGTTCAGATTCCTCATTCAGCGTCAAGCACCATGTTTAGAGCTCTCCTTTCTTTAGTTGTGATTTTGCCGAACATCAAGTCACAGAACACCTTTCATAAAAGCCTGAGTGATTTTAAGCAGACGGTGCAAACCCAGAGCTCTTGCGGAGTTGCTCTGCCTCTACGCCATTTTTGAGCCATTCATTCTTACTGGTCGTAGTGTTGAAAATTAGCATGTTCTTGCCACAACATCAAAGGCAGTGCATCTGGTCTGTCCAATGTCATATCAATGTGTCTACATCAAGTATATGAGTTGTTAGAAGAGACCATTTTAAACCTATTATTATGGAAAAATACTTACCGTTCATGATGGAACTCAGTCGGAAACAAGGATGAAAAAAATAGATAATAGATAAAAAATGAATAGACTAGTGTCCCATGGTCAGAAATATACATAAATTAAAACAGTGTCAAACAGGGTTGCTGACATCCCCTTTAAACAGGAGGCTACATAGAGGAGTATTTATAGCATTAGTAGCAGAAAAGTTCATTTGTTTAGCACCGTTCACACAAGTGCCTTGTCTGTGTAGGTTTCCTCCGGGTGCTCCGGGTTTCCCTTACCACTAAAAACATGTGCAAATTGCAATACAGTAGGTCTGAATGTATCGAGTGTGTGAACGGCTGACGTTGATTGGAGGCTTCGCTGCACCAGTGTGTTCTGCGTCTCGCTTCAGTCATCACCGTGTGTGGAGAGAATGGAAAAATATCTGAACTCTGAACATTGTAAAGCGCTTTGGGTGACCTTGGTCTGTAAAAAAAATGTGCTTTATAAGTGAACATAACTTACTTACTTGCATTCAAACTTGCATTCAAATCATCAATATTCAAAAAGAGTGAAGATGCAATCCTTCCGTTGGGTTGCATCATTATCCTAAATTTTTTCTCATGTTTTAAGTCTATTTAAATCTGTTTTAGTAATCCCCAAACTATTATAGAAGTTCTAGACTCCACTTTATGTCTATTACACATCACATTTCTGATAAAACTGGTTTGTACACAATCCAAATGAAAGGATTGTGAAAAGCCTGATCTGAGTCTGGCTTTTCTGTCGTGTTGACCGTGGAAATGGATGATTCACTGCGTCCTTTAGAGAAATCTAGTTCATCGTCTCATCCGTCATCGTCTGGAGTTTCTGATGTGATCTCGCACAGTGCATCAGTGCGTCCCACAGGAAGTTATTATAACGCATTATACTTTCAATGTTCTGGACCAAGCACCTTCACTTTGTGCTCGTCCTTCAGAGGTGGCCTTATTTCACATCTGGTGGTAGAAGTAAGAAATTTGGCTAGATTTTGATACAAATTTAGCAAGACGCAAGATATATGGCGCAAATGTGGAATTAGTGACACAATCAAAAGCAAATGTCTGTCCATTGTGACGAAGTAAACAAGTAGATTCTGGAGCAGACGTGGGAAATTATCTTACTCGGGGGCCACATTGGGATACCGCCGTCTTGTGCAGGGCCGAACCCAATTTTACATAATAAATGTGAAAAAGAATAAACTGGCTTTACTTTGGACATGACTGGGGTAGACAAAGTAAACGTGTTTGAAGGTCTAGATCAGGGGTGTCAAACTTATTTTGGTTGAGGGCCGAATACAAAATTAAAGGGCTGGTCAGGGGCCAAAAGAATAAGTGGGTTTATAAAATTAAATTGGAATATGAAGGAATCTAAATAAATGACTTGTTTCACATTAGTTGGAGTGGATATTCTTTTCTGATTAGAATTAGTTCCATTACTGTGGACAGAACAAAACTGGACCAAATATTGAAGTATACAGGAGCATTTTCTACTTCTGGGTGGATCATCAAGACTATTGGTCCTCCGAATTGTCAATAATTTTGGTAAGAAAATTGGGAAATCCTCCTTCATATCTTAAAGAAGAAATGTAATTGAAGACTTGTAAAAAACATAACATAACAATACTAACTTATAATTACATGTTGGCTTAACATTTCTCATGGAATCACATTTTATGGTTGTTTTCTTGTGAAAATTAGTAAAACATTCCAATGTCGTCTATGGGCTCTATGCACGCACCACTTCGGGGTTTTAGCTACGACCCCACTTCACTTCCTGTTCGCGGGAAACTGCTTGAGTTTCACTGGAGTTCCGCAGTGGTTTACACGAGTTTCCCAAATAATGCTCAAACGGGAATTACACTGTGAGGATCCTGGGCATTTTTGGGACACAGCAGTGCTCTT